>JAOBBB020243536.1:0-11288 GCA_025331005.2 Zoanthus gigantus | reverse complement strand
GTGATTGGCTGCAACAACCAGCCTATTGTTACCTTACCTTACACTTCTAGCTGAGCAGACAAGTTTATAATTCTGACACCTCGCAATCTTGGCCTCGGTTGCTCGTTGTCAATTATTTATTGCATTCAATGCTCTAAATACATCGGTGAAACTGGCCGCCGTTTAGGTGGTCGCATCAGAGATCACCATTACGACATACCCAAGAACGATCAATCTAAACCTGTCTCTTGTCATTTTAATTCTTTGTGCTTTGTGCACTCTTAATCCCCACGGGATAAATGAACGTTTTACTTTCTGTTAACCTTCTGTTGTCTCGGAACCTTACCTACCTAATATGTCATTGCGTTATCTTGCTTTACATCGCTATATAACCACCTCTTTATTTATCTCTCATGCATTCACTCTGACGAAGGACTACAGTCCGAAACGTCAGTTTCTTAAAATTCTTTTTCACTACGGTGTAAAATTTAACTACATGTACTTGTAAAACTGTGATTTATAAAGTGATTAAAGGACAGGTGAATAATACTTTATATTAGTTATATATTAAAACAAACCAACAAAATTATTTAGCTATTGATTTTCGTTTGAACAGGCTCTGATTGGCTCCAGTAGCTTATGATAACAATATAACTGTTTATTTTGTTAGTTGATTTTCTCGCTAGTTGGCACTGAGCGATAGCTAAGTACTAGTAGTAAAAATATACTTCTTAGTAATTGTGATGGTACTAGTACTAAGTAGTAATAGATAGAATTAAATTAATAATTATTAGTAATATTAATGATAGTGGTAGTTATAGTTTAGTTGTATTGTTATTGCTGCTGATTGAAGAAAATAAAAAGGAAATTTGAGTTACTTCATTCTTGTTAGTGTATTTCATATTATAATAAACAGTAACACGAGTTGACTGCTAATTTTTTGTATTTCAGTTGGTCCATTATGCTTCGACAACCCTTCTGTTCTCAGACAGGTAACACTACATTTATACTGTAGTTACAAAGTGTGACGTCACAAAAATTAAAATTTGCGAACATATGGCATTTATTGAGATCATCCGAGCGAACAAGACTAAAAATGTATCCAAAGAAATGTATGGCTTCTGGACACTTGTGCAGAATTGTTCGTAACCAATACGTTTCTTAGGAAATTGTTGTATTTTAAAACAGCTATAAATCGTTAACTATTGATCCGTTTAACACCAAACACTGGGATTTTGCTATTTACAGTGTGGTCTTTCTTTTTCTATTAGTCATATTTTGTAATTATAAGAATTAAGGGACTTGTACCCAGGCTCTCTCGGTATGAAATCCAGCAGTGAAGAATAACCCATACGTTTCTTAGGAAATTGTTGTATTTTAAAACAGCTATAAATCGTTAACTATTGATCCATTTAACACCAAACTTTGGAATTTTGCTATTTACAGTGCGGTCTTTCTTTTTATATTAGTCATATTTCGTAATTATAAGAATTAAGGGACTTGTACCCAGGCTATCTCGGTATGAAATCCGGCAATAAGGAACACATAGAAGGAAGAAAAGAGGCAGGCCACATGAAATATTGAGAGGGGCAATACAAAGAGAGTTGAGTAAGGAAAAAGGCTCAGATTGTGGACGTAAGCAGTGGCGGCAGCAGCAGGTACACTGTAGGAGACAGTTTTCACCAGCCCAATCACCAGAGTGAGAGAAGGTAACCCGGTTGATGATGATGATGCTGAACTTCCAAAGTTGGTCACAGTACAGCACTGTCAGCGCTATATCCTTTACAAGCCTAGTAGCCCATGGACCCGGCGCTTATCTCCGGTTTCTGTAGTGTTAAGCGGATGAAATTCTTTGACTCCCCTCTGGATGGGACACTAATCCATCGCAGGTTATAGCTCCTAGCAGGCACTGGTACTCATTTACCTACCCCGGAAGGATGGAAAGCTGAGTAAGCTTAGGTGGGAAAGAAAGTCACACAAATCAGTTCAAATCTTGGCAGAGCCAGGGATCGAACTGGGGACCTTGTGGTTGGAAGGCAGAGATCTTACCAACTGCGCCAACCACGCCCGCCCATCACTCCTTAAGTGCAGGACACTAATTCAACATAGATCGTTAGTTTCGCAACTGAAAAGGTTAATCTCAGCCATTGAAGCTTTCACCTGAGTTAAAGTGTACATATCAGTTGCAGGTTTTTTGTATGTTTAAAATAACCTTACCTTTCTTGTGATGGCAAAAAAAAAATTGGATTAAGATTTTTCTTCATGGTGTATTTTGAGACTGGTAGCTACATATTATTTTCTGGACCATGACGTCCAAAGCAGAATTACGCAGTGAGAGTCTGTTCCAGTTTCTATATATCCGCTCAATTTACGTAGGTTGTAGAGGTCACAAATGTAATAAGGATTTGGTCACAAATTTAATAACTCAGATGACAATATTTAATAAGGACATGCACACCTCCACACTGTATATCACGGACACCTCCATATTAAGGACACCCCTATACTGCGGAGAACTCTATAACACGACCACTTCTATAACACGGACACATCTCAATTTTGGACACCTCTCTATATTACGGACACCTTGATACATCGATTGGCTGAGTGGTCAACCTATACTCGGGATTTCCCTGTGGAAAGCCTGAATAAAAAGCCTCAAAAATAGTCATGCTTTTAGTGAATGTGGGAAGTCACCCAACAGAGCTCGAGATGCTGCTGTTTGTGAGCAGTGGTGTTTCCTGATCATAGAGATATCCTTATAATTAATTAATCTTGATTTGGAGTTGTCTGTAATATAAAGCCATCCATAACTTGTTTGTCTGTGCTATAGAAGCGGCCACCACTATTATAGACGCCCGATATTTTGAGGTGTCCGTAATATAGAGTTTTTTGTAATATAGACTTTTCCGTACTATAAAAATGGTCATATTGTAGCGTTCCTCGTATGTTTGAGGTATCCTTGATATAAAGAGTAGTCCACATCTAAGATGTGACTATATTATAGAAGTTGCCATATTGTAGAGTTCTCCTCAATATAGGGGTGTCCTCAATATGGAGGTGTCCGTGATATACAGTGTGGAGATGTGCGTGTCCTTGCATATTCTGATCTGAGTTATTACATTTGTGACCTCTACAAAGTACGCTGTCATATTTTACAACAAAATGTGTCAATTATTTTATAAATGAAGTTGATATTCTTTAACTATGTTATTGTTCTATTCTTGACAATTTAACCCTTTCAGTCCCAGTTGTTTTGTTAAATTCTCCCAACATGAGCCCAAACTTTTCATTGAACAAGTTTAAGAGAATTTAACTTTTAATTTTCATTAGTTTTCTCTGTTTGATCAATTCTTATTTTCTCATTACCAAATGTCTTGTTTTGTATGTGTTATGTAAGGAGATTTTTGGTGTCGATAACTGACTGGGACTGAAATGGTTAAGCAAACGGTTCTGCCTCATACCTTAAGTTTAGCTCACAATATGATGTCGTACCTGAGTGTGTAAGAGGTTTTAGTGTACGTGATGTGCATTACTTGAGAAATGATAAAATGGTTTCCGTTCTTACATAACCTGGTGCAAACAAGCGGGAGGTTTAATTTGGAGAACACAACGCGAAGCGGTTTCCTCTTGCAGTGATAGAAAACAACAGGTTTTCGCTTGTTGTTCAGCTTGTTTAACAACAGTTTTAACCGCTGTGGCTGCCGGTAAACAAGAAAGACCAAGTTCTAAAGAAAATTTGGTAGTCCCTCTTCAAAATCCATTTCTTGGATGTAAAAATGAAATATTTTCTTTTTTAGAAAATAGTATTGCAAGGAACAAACCGAGAAGAAAATCCGGTTTATTTCAGTGTTAGCGGAGAGCGGATAGAAACCATGTTTACATAATATAATGTTAAACGATGTTTCAACATATCAGAGAACGCGTACTATCAAAATTATTTGATAAGATAAAGTGAACGTATTGAGATTAAAGGTCAAATTAGTCAATGAGTTGATGAATCATTTTATTTAACCCGAGAAAAAAACAACTGTAACCCTAAACCTAACACTAACCCTGACCCGAAAAACCGCTCGCTGACTCATAAATAAACTCATGACTCATTGACTCATTCGACCAAAATAAAAATATATTCTCGTACTTATGTTTATCTGTTTAGCTATAGGAGGAAAAAGAAGCGCCAAGGAACTTGGAAAATCTGGAAAAATCGAAAACTTAATCAATGTAAAGGGATGTGAATGATGTGTAACCGAGTTTCTGCTCATTCATACCTGTCGATCGAAAATATTTTCCACTTCTTCGGTGCCAATGCCACTGGTTGAGACAGAAGCATTGACGGCTCGGGTGTTGGCGCTGTTTGAGCCTTCGTTCGTGGATTTCTCCTCAGGTTTGGCTTCCTTTATATCTTTAGCTTTCCCCTCCTGCATGTGGAAGGTAAAACAAAATAATATGTTTTATGGTCATATAAATTGTTAGAAGGCAGCGTGGCTCAGTGGTCAGAGTTTGGGATTTAAATGCGGAAAGATCCGGGCTCAAATCCCCGACTCGGACTATTGAATGAATTTGTCCTCGGTGATCCCAGGGGCAAATTTACCACACTTTGTAATTAGCAAACTGGTTTGCCTCCTACCAGTTGGGATTCTAACTGCGGATTTTAAAATGATACTGAAATAACTCTTTAGGGGTGTTGTCATTAGAGATCCATGTTATTTCATATTTCATAAATAGGTTTCAGCTCAGGGATTGGTTTAGGAGTATTTGGTGGTGATAATTCGTTGGATAAAATGGGTTAATTACTTGCTGGACAGGAAAAAACGAAGCAATGTTTCTAAATTTATCAAAATCCGCCTCTAGATCCGCCTCACCTAGTATAAGGTAATCCGAATTCTGAAATTCAGGAAACATTTGCTCATGGATTCCAAAACATAAAAAAAAAATTTGAAATCTGGAATCCTACTCTTTGGAATGCCGACTCCAGGTCTAGCAATCCGGAATCCTGGAAAATAGACAATTTGAAATCCAGAATCCAACTCTTTGTAATGCGGACTCCAGGTCTAGGAATCTGGAATCCAGTTCCTTACCTAACATATAGGGTGAATTCGCCATTGTAACCAAAAATTCTTGTATGACTGCTGTGGTAACTGCCTTGAATCGAACACTCCCTGGAGCTTATCTATTTTAGAGCTTCCAGAACAAACTCGTTCCCAGAGCTTCTCCCTTGGCTTAAACCCAGAAGGGATGTGGGGTGGTTTTGTTTGAGGTTCATTCCCAGAGCTTCCTCGATTCCTTGGCTTAAACCAAGAAGGGATTTGGGGAGGTTTTGTTTGAGAAAGAGGATTATTTATGAAAACAAACTCATTTATAAATCGTTGACTGCCAGAGAATATATCATAAAATGACAGGAAGTTTTAAAAAAAGTCTATAGTGTCTCTCGGTTTCTTTTGTGTTTATTTAAAAGCTGAATTTTGAGAATATTGCTGTTATTATTATTTCCTTAAGAATTTTGTTTTTATTTTTATTGTTCTTATTATGATTATTATTATCATTCTATTAACATTGTTATAACCATCATTGGTATTATTCATAGAACGTTCCAATGTTAATGTCTTTAAAGGTATCTAGGACTTAAAACTTAGTCTAGCATCCATAATCTAAGAGGTCAGTTACACAAGCTGAAAAATCAAGTAAGGACGCGCGTCAAAATATTGGAATTTAAGTTGGTTCACATCTGTACCGGTGATCTCTTTTAACGACTTGGAAAAAATAGGCCAAAGAAAAAAATACGGATGCATTTGAAAATGCGGAGTACTGATACTCCACTAACAGTGGACAAGATCAGTTCTCTAATACTAATATGATACTTCGGTAACTGGTACTGCTGTATGCTGTTGTAAAGTAAAAAAAAATGGCGACACATGACATGATGCGGTTCTACCTGATCTCGCACCATTCACGAAGAGCGTAATTTGGTCGGCTTTCTTTTTGTATCAGTTTGTCCTCGATCTAATGCTTTATGGCGGTTATCAGCAGGTCCTAGATCAGAGCCTCCTCCCGGCCCGTCGTCGCGTTAGGGTGTTTCAGTAAGAGAACAGGTACCTGCCCAGCTTGTGTTGCAGCGAACAGTTATTTAGGGCCACCTAAATGGACCTAATTTGAAATTCTGCACTACACACTCTATTCAAGAATGGCAACAACTTTAATATTCCAATGTCTATATTCAAATTAGCCATGCTAACCTCATTCTGGAACTCAACTTTCAAAATAATATGTTACCCGCAACGACGCTGGCAGAGTTAATCCGAATGTGGACAAAAGGAAATTAAAGTCGCCCTCATTTTTGAATAGGCTTATTATTTCGCTTATTCTTTGGTTTCAGTATGCAAAGTTCCGTCAAGTAGAAATATGCTTCAACAATTACCATTGCCTTCTTCCCTTCCATTCCACTAATTTTCCTCACCTATCATCCCAGGGGTCGACCTTCTGTGGATACCAGTTATAGGTGAATAAATAATACGTACAGTTGAAAAGGTCAAAGGATTATTTACTGAAATATCTTGTGCTAAGTTCTTATAGCATGCCAGCTTTATAAAATGGTGCCATTTGATTAGACCGCCAGGGAAGGAAGCTTAATTATGAATCTACGTGTGCCTCCTCTTTTACATTTGCATGACTTGCACCAAGGGGTAATAATTTTTTTGTGAAATTTAAATGTTACTTGTCAAATATTTATTTATTATTTGACGCACCTCAAATTGACGTGAGTTTCGTCTGAAATTCTTGATTGCTAGAAATCGTTCCTTCCACGTTAGACGCTTTTTTTCTCTTGTTTTCTTTTTAGATGATTTATTTTCCTCCCTCTCTTCTTGCGCAGACTCTAAACACAAGCAGCAGCAATTCAAGACTCGTTCCCAAAGTAGCTTTAGATACTTTTGAGCAATTTCAAGGCCATTTTCTTCTTTCTGTGTGGCAGTTTCCCTGGTACCTAGATAACACAACACTATTACTTGATGCTCCCGATTTCGCCTTCTACTTTACAATTATTTTTATCACATCCGTGATCGAAATGCAGGATGAGATATTGTGAGGAGGCTAAAATGTCACTCTCCGTGCGGCTGTTAGCACGGCTTTTAGGACTGGGACGAGCATTTTAAAAATATCAATCATGGCGGGGTTTCTCTCAGGCTAGGCTTTGCAACGTGCTTTGTGTGAGTAACGTCTGCTCTACAGTTATTTTAACTTTAATGTCTAGGTCTGGCTATGGAATAGAATTAGAATCTCAGATTATTTTCCAGCTTTAATACTACTCGAAGCTTAATCCGGTAAACTCGAACAAGGTGGTTTCTCAGGCCAGTAGTTTTTAAAATAAAGATGGGAATGACACTCCAAACTAACCGAGGTAAGCATATAGACTGCGGTTCCAAGGAGGATCTTAGCATTCTTTTTAAATGACAGGCTATCCATCCTTTGAATTAATAGCAGCAAAATCAGATCCAATTTCTACGAAGAGCTAGGAAACATTTGTGTATCCCCCGATATTCTACCTCTTAGGAAAAAGTGTTTTTGTACAGGCAAAAAAATTGAAAGTTGTAATAATTTAATAATCTTAAAAAAAATGGAATCTTGACATTGCATTTTAATTTTAAATGGTAAATGGATGAGATGGCTAACAAAAAGCTACGGTCACAAGTTAAAAATCAACCTCACATTCTTAGTTTGATTTTGAGCTATAATTTTAAATGGGTTATAATAATAATAATAATAATAGTAATAGTAATAATATCAATAATAATAATAATAATAATAATAATAATAATAATAATAACAATAATAATAATAGCTGAGGAGGAGAAGGTGGAAAGTGCCAGGACTTAGAATTTGAAATTAGAAAGATTCATGGAGCCTCAAAAGTGACAGTTATACTAATCGTGATTGGTGAACTTGGAAGCATCTCGAGAAACGCAAAGGCCTGATATGGAAAGCTCGAGCCACCTGACACTTTTGGAAGTATACAGATGTCGGCCATCCTCTGAACTGCTCAACTGTTGCGAAAAATGTTGTGTCTCTAAGCTGTGGGAATTGCTGAGGCATGGTTAAGAACACCCAGAAAAAACTGGAGATAATCGCAGTATCATAATGATAACAATATTTTAATAATGATTAAAAGTAATCAGAGATGAAAAGCTGCACAAGTAAGAATGGACAAGTAACGATGAATGAATTCGTGCCTGTGTGTGAGATTTTAGCATAAGCTAATGCAATTTATTTAAATATATGTTTTTAAAAATATTATATTTATAGTTGTTCTCGAGACAATACTTGAACTATCCACGCTAAATTCCAAACTAAAGGAAACAGGATTTTATTTCAAATTCCAACCAGTGTCATTACATAAAGTAAGAACTGTTTCTTGGTTTTCACAAAATCTCGAGAGACACTAAATACATTAAACATAGTAACCATGTTGGTGTCCAAAACAAAAGAAATAATCAAATTTCTTTTGTTAAGAGCACAGCAACATGGCCGCCATGACGTCAGGTGAAAACCGCGGGAATAGTAACTTCTTGACCGAAACATGCCCCTATAACAATATTAACCGCGGGGGCGTTTTTGTTGTACTTACAAGAACCTCGAAAACTTTAACTCTAGCTATAAGACTAAAGTCTATAGTTGCATAGTTTAATAGACGGCCTTAATCTTGACGTAAACTAAATAGAAAAACTAAATTCTCTACGAGCCAAGTGACACATGCAGCCGGCGCTAATCTTCGGTTTCTGTAGTGTTAAGCGGACGACGAGGGTCTTTGACTCCCCCTGGACGCGACACTAACCCATCGCAGGTTAGCTCCAATCAGATGCTGGTACTCATTTACCTACCCCTAAAGGATGTAAAACTTAGTTAGCTTAGGAGGGAAAGAAGGTTGCACGAATGTTCAAATCTCGGCAGAGCCGGGATCTAACTGGGGACCTTGTGGTCGGAAAGCAGAGATCTTATCAGCTGCCCCAACCACGCCCATAGCAACTATTAGTCGGCTTTCGTATGACCACAGAGCACAGTACCAAGACAGATAGAATGAACTAGAAATTATTTTTTACTGAGGGAGGAAAATATGGATACACAGAAAGAAACCGGCTCGGCCAAAATAAGATTTACCGATTTCCTCCCACGTGCTTTAACCTGCTGGAGAAACGAGCTTTAATTTTCGAATTTCTAAATGAATAACCACGGGAAAACAAATGCGCTGGTATACGTTGGATCAATTAATTGATTATATTGGACTCACAAAGTTTTAAAACATAAACAAGACGCTCTAGGAGCGTATACTTGTGTCAGCTCGTGGATAAAATGTGAAAGCTTTTGATTTTATTGAGTTCTGACTGTATACGCAATTCTTGGCTTCTCAGTTATATCTGCTGTCCAGTATATCAAGTATTACATAAAGTGGCTGAAGACCTCGACACAAATTTAAAAAAAAAAAAAAAAAACACGGGGCAAACCTAAACTATTGCCGCGCTTCGCTGCTGGCACAAGTAATAAGTCATGAGTCAAATATTTAACCTTAATATAGATAAAAACACCAGTAATCTTAACTCCAACCCTAATCCTAAAGTCAACCCCAACCCTAATCCTAAGCCTAACTCTAATCCTAACTTTGGGGGATAAACCGCTGACTGACTCATAACTCATTGACGCATTTGACTCATAGAAAATGACTTCTCAAGTAGTGGGTAGTGATCAATAAAAGGTTTCATCAATAGGTTCAAAGAAAGAAATCTAGGATATATATTTTTTCATGCAGATTTTTTGTGCCATTTACGACTTAAGAAAAAACACTGGATTAGTTTGGTTGCCAAACCTGACTTTAAGGTGCAAAAACAATATTAACAACAAGTAGAAACTGTACAATAGCCAATGCCTCCATTAGTTCAATAACATTGGAACAAAATTAAAATAAATCGAGACACCGAATAAACTAAAAGGCACCATTGAAACAAATTAGAAATACTAAACCAAGATGTTAACGTTAGTACATTAATTTTACAAAAATTCTAAGGTGTTGTAACTGCAATACAGGTTTTGAAGTTTTGTTAGGTTACTTATAGTACAGAACATTGTTAAACTTTCAGCTTTATTAACTACTTTGAATCTAGCTATAATTAAACATGTCAATATACACAAACAGTTGATTAAAATATGCTTTAATTAGTTAGTAATCAGTGTTTGATTCGTCTTTGTCGTTTACACAATGTATCCTCTTTGACTTTAAGGTCCGTCACCGTGTTTAACGAGATACTACGATCTTGGGTTAGTTGTCGACATGTCTACCAGTATTGGCAAAGAACCTTTCAAGCTTGTTCGGAACTTTTTGGTGGAGCTGATTCGTATGTTCAGCATTGGTAAAGATAAAACTCGCGTTGGAATGCTATCTTATTCCACCAAACCATTGATGCTAAATGACATTTACGATCCAAAATATTTTAATGCGAACGAGCTAATAAAACTGGCACAGACATTCAGGTATTGGGGTGGAGGGACACGTACAGATCTTGCCCTCGAGAAAGCAAACGAAAGATTCTATGGCAGTGAAAAAGCAGATCGTCCAAATGACAAATACCCGAATGTGTTGCTAGTGCTGACAGATGGTAACACTAGTTCAAAGTCGAAACCCTACGCAGAGGTTTTGAAGCCATTAAGGGTAAATTTAAAATCTAGTTCCGTGGAATGTTGTCTTATAATCGCAATATTTGCTTTTTGTTTTGTAGAAATTCAGATAGAAGGAGAAAAAACGCACATCGTCAAGAAAAATATAACTTTTTTGTCATTAATGTCACTTTTTTTTCATTCCATTTATATACTTGTGAATATCGAATGTTTATTATTTGTTAGTCCTTACGTTTACTTGTGATTATTGAGCTGTGTGTTTGTTAATCCCTTATGTGTTGTTGTGATTATGTGCTGTTATGATTATGTGCTGTTGTGATTATATGTTGTTATGATTATGTGTTGTTATGATTATGTGTTGCTGTGATTATGTGTTGTTGTGATTATGTGTTGTTGTGATTATGTGTTATGATTATGTGCTGTTGTGATTATGTGTTGTTATGATTATGTGCTGTTGTGATTATGTGTTGTTAAGATTATGTGTTGTTATGATTATGTGTTGCTGTGATTATGTTGTTATGATTATGTGTTGTTATGATTATGTGTTGTTATGATTATGTGTTGCTGTGATTGTGTTGTTATGATTATGTGTTGTTATGATTATGTGTTGCTGTGATTATGTGTTGTTGTGATTATGTGTTGTTGTGATT
>JAOBBB020243444.1:0-11289 GCA_025331005.2 Zoanthus gigantus | reverse complement strand
AAACTAGATTCTAATGAGATTCTTTTGTATAACTGACCTCCATGTGCGCTGAACTGGAACCTTATGAAACCCACCAACAAAGATCAACGAAATGACATGAAAGTATATTAAATATATTAAAAAAACTATAAAGATCAACGTCAAGTATAGCTAACTTGAAGCCACGATAATGAGCACTATGGCCACGTTGGTAGCGAGCTTTAACCCTAAAATCTCAGCTGTAAAGCCCCCTATCAACGTTGCCATAGTGTCCATTGTCTCACTGGTTAGCTACTAGCACATTTGTGCTATCTATACTTAAATGCTTGTCGTGTGAAGGTGACAAAGACATGATTTCGGTGATGAAGGTGACAGTGTTTTTGACAATGCCATAAATGCTGAAAATGATGGCATCGGTGACTAACATCAGCAATGACGATTGCAGTAATGATGTTGGTAACAGTTTTAAGGTTAATAATAGTGTGGAAGTATATTAACTGTATATTAAACCTAAAAGTGAGTCTAGTTGTAATTGGTCTGTTGACATATAAAAGCTAAATCCTTTACGAGCCAAGTGGCAAATGGAGTCGGCACTTATTTCTGGTTTTTGTAGTGTTAAGCAGATGAGAGTCTGACTCCTCATGAATGGGACACTAATCCATCGCAGGTTAACTCCCAACAAATGCTAGTACTCATTTACCTATCCCGGAAGGATGGAAGGCTGAGTTAGCTTTGGCGAAAAAGAAGGTTGCTCAAATATTCTAATCTCTGCAAAGCCGGGGATCTGAACCGAGGACCTTGTGGCTAGAAGGCAGAGATCTTACCAACTGTAGCAACCACACCTGCCCACGTTGGCACATAAAATCCTTATATTATCTTTTTGGACAACAGAACTGATCCTTAACAGCATAAAAGCTGATGGGCCTAGCTGTATACAACAGTATTATTCTTGATATTCATTTCCCACCTTGCTGTTACAAGAAACTACTGAGTCCTGCGGTTGTACCGTATCAGAATCCGAATGCATCTGTTGGCGTTGCCAATCTTGGACTAGAAGACCTTAGGGAATCCATGCCGGTAGCTGTCATGCTTTTAACTTTTGTTTTAACCTTCCTGGTACCTAAATCTAAAGCTAATTTTTCCTAACATTGAATGCAGCAACAGTTTCTCTAAGTGAGTAAAGATAGCCTTCTAAAAACTATGTGTGCAAAATGACGAAGACTGAAAAGGTGGGGTTCAACTTGTACACAATGGTCTATAAAAGCCAAGAAATTCCAGTTTTCTGTGTAAAAATGTTAAATAAAGAATAGCTTAGAAGATCTAGAAGATAGATCATTTTCCACCGACAATTTCTCCCCGACAGACCAGGTATCTTTAGAAAAACTACTAACCCAAAACTTGATACGGACTAGGCAACACGCAGATAGAATTATCGAAAAAATATGAGAGCAGAGCCTGTTAGCGATTACGATGCGCACTTTTGGCGTTTTACGTTATCCGAAATAACAAGCATTTTCTCCCTCCTTTCCTTTTGTGAGACAAACTAATGATGAACCCTCCCCTTTCTAAGCATTATCCGAACTGTGAATGCTTCCCCAAAACCTTGAGCCAAGCTTCAATTCCATTAACCCATAATAGTTTCTATTATCCTTTTCTGTCTCTACGTTAACAACTATCTTCTCCAATTTTTAGTATAATTTTCTTTGTACTCCCTTACCAGCCACCACGTCGAAAAACTTTTGTGTAGCATTTTAGCTTTATAAGCAAGCAGTGTGGTAAGGATAACGTCAATATCAATGGTAGCTTTATCTAAAAACATTTTTCTTTTAAAAGTATTGAATAGTTTCTTTCGAAGAGACAGTATTGGTGGCAAAAGCGTTGGTCTTTAAAAACTAGCATTTGAACCCTTAAGTTCTTAAAAATTAACTAAAAACAATGAATATTTAAAGCAAGGAGTATTTCATTTGTAAAGCTCGTGGAGAATCGGTGTCCTTTTTAAAGTCGCTGTCTTTATCTTAGGATCTCGCACATGGTTTGAAAGAGTTGCTTGATTATGGAGGTAATGTGGAAGAGGATCTTTGCCAGACATTTCAGGTAACAATATTTTACATTTCTAATTATTTTCACACGTTGTTTGAGTGAATGATCTGATTCGCAATTTAATTGGCGAAAGAATATATAAACAGGAGTTGAACCGTTGATATCTCTGCCCGAATTTCTACTAATTTGGAAGAAGAACATTTCATCAGGTGTAACCGTGCCACTACTGTTGCACTTGTTTGAAATACTTTGACCCGTTCTCATAAATGTTTGACTTTAATGATCAGGATAGAGATAATTTTAGTATTTTTAAAGTGAAAGTCTCCAGAAGTTTACCACAAACCCGTTTGGGAAAATTATCCATCTGGGGTAAGTGAGGAATTTTCTTGTTACCAAGACGAATCAACCTTGACGCTAACCTGAACTGTATTAACAGGAAAGTGAGTAGCTTTACAGTTAGCAGGATGTATCTACCTTAAAACTAACCTAAACGGAAGGGAGGAATAGGTCAGTAGTTCGAAGTTACTGGGATGAATATGCCTTGACTTTCATCTCAACTCAAGAGAGGGCAGGGTGAATTGTTCCAAGTTACTGGCTTAAATCTACCTCGACTGTAATCTTAACTCAAGGGAGGGGTACATGAGTAGCTTTCCAGTTACCATGATGTATCTACCTTACCTCTAACCTAACTCAAGTTTGGAGGTGGTGTGCAATTTTTCACAGTACGGAATGTGTTGATCTTCAATAAACTGAACTTGAGGAAGGGACAGGCGAGATTTTTACCAAATACCAAGATGGTATCTTACATGATTGTAAACTTATCTCATGGTTGTCATAGATGAGTAGTTTCCTAGAAATACGGATTGACAGTAAGAGAAATTCTCGCAAGGGTATCATATGTAAGTAGTTTTCTAGAAACACGGATTGACAGTCAAATAAACTTCTCTCAAGGCTGTCATAGGTGAGTAGTTTCCTAGAAACACTGATTGACAGTCAAATAAACTTCTCTCAAGGGTGTTATAGGGTGAGTAGTTTCCTAGAAACACGGATTGACATTCAGATAAACTTCTCTCAAGGATGTCAGGTGAGTAGTTTCCTACAAACACGGATTGACAGTCAAATAAACTTCTCTCAAGGGTGTCATAGGTGAGTAGTTTTCAAGAAATACAGATCGACATTCAAATAAACTTCTCTCAGTGGTGTCATAGGTGAGTAGTCTTTTAGAAACAAGGATTGATAGTCAAATAAACTTCCCTCAAGGGTGTCATAGGTGAGTAGTCTTTTAGAAACAAGGATTGATAGTCAAATAAATTCCCTCAAGGGTGTCAAAAATGAGTAGTTTTTTTAGAAACACGGATTGACAGTCAAAATTTGTTACTTTTTCTCATGATGATTAGACGTCATTACACAGAAGAAATGCTTTGGTCAGTAACTGCTTTCGGTTTACCTATGTTGTTGTAGATGTCTTACGACCAGTTTGGGGAAGTCGTAACTCACAGTCTGAAACCAAACGGGGACAGGATTCCTGTAACCAACGAGAATCGTAACGGTATGTGTATGACACCTAGATTTCAAATGATAATAGTAAATAGCAAGGGCGATAAGGGGTTTCCAGGAACACCAAGATATATTAAGGAATGCCTGTACGTTATACCAAAAGATATCAGGGAATACCTGATGAAAAGGGTCGATTGTTTTTTTACTGTACTACACAAAAAGTATTTAAGTCCGCTTTATTCTTTTATTCATACCGTTTAACATTAAATGCAAAGTTTTGTTATATAATCTTTCTTCTGCCGACAGTTCATTTTGTAGACCGGTCAGAAACATATTAGTTGCATGTGCAAAAGTGTTTATGTCTTGAAAGTTTTCGTGTTGTTGAATGTTGTTTCACAGAATAAACATTTCATTTACGTACCAGAACTTTAATTGAAGAATTAATGGTTTTGTCATGAGTGACAATTTTCATTTTCCTGCCATTCAACTCCTTACCAGATAGATTTTTAGTCCACTACACGTTAATTCAGCCAGACTGTTAGTGAATATAACTTGTTACTCGGACAAGACTAATTGGTACTCTAATTCCAGTTTACACGTGTTCTTTTTTCTTTCAACACAGAGTACGTCACTCTCTACGTGGATTTCCTGCTAAACAAATCTATCTACCAACAGTTTGCTTCCTTTTATCACGGCTTCCACAGCGTTTGTGCTTCAAATGCACTTATTGTAAGTCTTGTGTTACAATTAATACAGTATAATAACGATGATGGTGATGATGATGGTGATGATGATGATGATGATGGTGATGATGATGATGATGATGGTGATGATGATGCTGATGGCGGTGGTGGTATTGGTGTTGGTGTTGGTGATGATGATGGTGATGATGTTGGTTGTGGTGATGATGGTGGTGATGATGATGGTGATGATGATGATGATGGTGATGGTAGTGATGATGGTGGTGGTGGTGGTGGTGGTGGTGATGATGATGATGATAAGATATGGCTAAACTTATACCGTACTATGGGTGATTTAGCTTGCTATGTCAACTGCTGTCTTTTGTTACAGTACAATATGATGATGATAATGGTAGTGACGATAACTATGATAAGAAACGATTGGTTAAGGCTTTTTTATACTGCACTCGTGGCAATTTAACTGGCTATATTACATGCTTATACCAAGTTTATAACCGGGGGTGGAAAGTAGTTCTTGTTTGTGTTTGGGCGTTAGATAACTTAAATGTTCAGTGCCCAGAGCTTGGCTCAGTTATCCTCTGTTTTGGTTGTAGATGTTAAGACCAGAAGAGGTAGAAATGCTTGTGTGTGGTAATCCAGAATTAGACATGGAAGCTCTGAAAAAAGTTACGGTTTATGAGGGTTATACCAAGAGTGATGGGACAATAAGGTAAATATTTTTTATTTAGTTCTTTTTCTCTCATTTTTTTTAATTTAAATTGTCCGGAAAAAATGTTTTGGGCTTTCTCTTGGTTTGCATCATGCAATTTTCTGCTGCGTGTTCTGAATAAACATAGCCGCAAACTTTGTTCATTTTTCTGAGGATAGCATTTCAAGCGTCCTAGATTAGTGATGACTCTCTTTAGTCCATCTAAACGATACAATACACTAACTAAGAAGATGGTACATCAAGGTTGAATTTTCTGTTATATTTAACATGGTATCTTTGTTCGGTTTTGAGACTGGAGACTAATTAGCCTTGAAGTTTTCGAGCAGTCTCTAGAAATCAAAATGACGACATATAAATAAATTAAAATTGTGGTTTTGCTAACTCAAAAAGGCTTCTCACAAAAAAAAATTACATTAAAAGATTGAATCTAACGGTTGCTTTATGTGTAATTGATTATATATTGGGGGGGGGGAGGGACGTGGTTGGCGTAGTTGGTAAGATACCTTTTGAGCAGAAGGTCCTCAGTTCGATCCCAGTGTGACCTTTTGTTTTCGCCTACACTAACTTAGCTTTCCATCCTTCTAAGATTGGAAAAATGACTACAAGCATCTGCTGGGAGCTAAAAGAGAGTCAAAGACTCTCATCTGTTTAACATTGCAGAAACCGGAGATAAGTGCCGGCTCCATGGGCCACTTGGGTGGAAAAGGATTTAGTTTAGGAATTGATTACTGTTGATTTTCTAGGTATTTTTGGGAAGTAGTGATGGCGTTTTCAACCGAGTTGAAAAAGAAGTTGCTGTTGTTTGCCACTGGAAGTGACAGGGTACCAATCGGTGGCATGGGAGAAATGGAATTCAAAATAATGAAAATGGAGGTTGCACATAGCACCAACATGTAAGCTTCATTAAATCAAGAAGAGAATAATGAAAGTAAAACATAATTTATATAAATTTAATATATACCATTTCGGCTACACACGATTTGATTGGTTTAGAAATAGCAGGTATGAGATAATATTTATCTCCGAAACAGTAAATAATGAACCTAAAACAAAATGGCCGACGGAAGTAGTCGCTTCGCTTCCATTTGGTGGATTGTATTAAGTATTTTTCTATAAAAATACGAGATTTTAAGAGTTTAAGAACGTTCTTTGTTTAATGCTATTTACGCCATTTTGTTTATTTATTTGATTTAATTTCGATATATAGATTAGATTCGTCACTCAAAAAATTTACATGCACATAATACAAACTCAAATAATTACAGTGACATAACGATACAAACTCAAAAGACGAAATATTTGGCGTAACAGGAGATAGTAACAGGACAAAGTCCCAATTTACAAGCTCTCAAAAGCACGTGTTGTTTATTTATTATGTTCTGTACGAACTCCTGTGCAGCTCTTCTATTTTTGAACTGAATATCAGTAAACGTTGTAAATTTGCAGTTTTCCTCAGATGATTTTGTCACAAAAGAATACATCAAGTGCAGTTTTATTGGTCGCAGTGTTATTTTAAGTGGTGACTTCGTGATGATGATTAGAAACTGAGTCGGTGTTTCTGAAGAAACAGTTGCTGATTTAAGAAATGAAACATTTTCTCCGTACCTTCATAGCCTGGTGAAAACTGAGGCAAACGTTTGGGAGAATTCGAGAGCAGATCAGTGAAAACCCGAGACGCAGTTGAGAGTTTTCATCTGCTCGAGAGTTCTCACAAACTTTGTCGAGGTTTTCACCAGGCTATGAAGGCACGGAGAACATGTTTTATTTCTTTTATAAAGTTATTTTTCGTCTGAACAAAGAGAAAGACGATATATGAAGCGCGTATTAATTTCTTTCATGAAACTGCAAACTCTCACAACTTGGAGATAGCCAACCATATTGTTCATGTCATTTTCTTGCCTCATAGCGCTACGAAAACACACTTGTAGACTAATCAAAACGCACAAACTATCCAAATGAGTGTGTAGAATATTTCAAGTTTTTAATCCTACGAAAGAAAAAAAAACAATGACATTTCGGAGAAACGTCCAAAACATCAGTGTTGTTTCTCCTTTCAACGGTATAAAACTTAAAAAAAGTTCAACAATTATGACCTTCTACAGGAAAAGGAACATTAACGACTTTCCGTTTTCACACAGAGGGCTGTGTGCAGGTCGTTTGGACGTCGTTTGAAAAATAGACCCACTCGTGCTAATGACTTGCTTACTTGTGAAAAAAATTAGACCAACTTGTGTGAACGACTTGCTAATTCGTTTAAAAAACAGACCCACTCGTTTGAACAGATAGCCAAGTCATTTAACACAGTTTCCTGACCCTTTCGTAACTTGTGTGATAGTCGTTTGTAAAACCCGTTTCACGGAAAATTGTTAATGTTCCGTTTCCCGTAGGTCACAATTACTGACTGAGTGATATGACCCCAGCCTGGTTCAAGTAGCCAAGGAATCAAGGTTCAACTATCATCGCTGGGTTTCGGTTAGAATAAGATTTAATTTCAACTGTATTTCAAAGGTATAGTAACTCGTTTCCATGTTTGCTCATTTCAGATTACCCATGGCACACACTTGTTTCAACCAGCTATGTCTACCGCCATACAAGAGTCGACGAACCCTAAAACACAAACTAACCATTGCGATTTCAAATGCTGAAGGATTTGGCATTGAGTAGAATGCCGTTTTGGTAATGTGTGTTTGAAAATAACAACAATTGAAATTAGAACTGTTTTCTTACTCGAACTAAAAAGAGTGCATTGTAAATACCAAAATTTCTGCATCTGTGTATTTCTTTCGTCTCGCTTTTCTTTTCCTTCCTGTGATGAATTTGTGAAATTTATTCGTGTTTTGCATTGCTTAGTATTTCAGAAGCGGCATGATATTTCTATCAATTTTTTGATGTTGTAATGTTCAGTAAAATATGGCTAGTGATGGTGGACCAAAAACCGACGTTCGTTTTCATAGTTCAACCATAGTTCGTTTATTTTGAGTAAATGATTTAATCAATTATATTTCGTTTATTATTAAGTTATTTGGGTAAAGGATTTAATTTTATATTAAAAGCTAGTTATAATAAGTTGTACTATTACTTTTTGAATATTAAGAATTCATTAAATGAATAAATTGTTTCACTAACTTGTGTCACTATGTTGCTCCTAACATAACTAACGTAGGGAAGACTTCTTATAAAAGCCAGTGAATCACTTTCTAATAAGCTTCAATTCTCTCTTTCCCTATTGTTAAGCGGCCTTATCCTACCCTTACGATAAATGGCTTTTATTGTCAATGGGCAGAAAGCTAATGGCTAACGATCTGAAATGATCAACTAAACTTTGCATATAAAAGGTTACTTGCATTGCTGAAAATTTCAAAGACGTTCAGAGTATTGAGGTTCGGTGTTTTCGAAAACACAATGGCTCTAGTGAAACGTAATGGCTCCAGTGAACCACAGTGGCTCCAGTGAAACACAATGGTTCTAGTGAAACACACTGGCTCCAGTGAAACACAATGGCTCTAGTGAAACGTAATGGCTCTAGTGAAACACACTGACTCCAGTGAAACACAATGGCTCTAGTGAAACGTAATGGCTCTAGTGAAACGTAATGGCTCTAGTGAAACACACTGGCTCCAGTGAACCACAATGGCTCTAGTGAAACGTAATGACTCTAGTGAAACGTAATGGCTCTAGTGAAACGTAATGGCTCTAGCGAAACGTAATGGCTCTAGTGAAACGCAATGGCTCTAGTGAAACGTAATGGCTCTAGTGAAACGTAATGGCTCTAGTGAAACGTAATGGCTCTAGTGAAACGTAATGGCTCTAGCGAAACGTAATGGCTCTAGTGAAACGTAATGGCTCTAGCGAAACGTAATGGCTCTAGCGAAACGTAATGGCTCTAGTGAAACGTAATGGCTCTAGTGAAACATAATGGCTCCAGTGAACCATAGTAGCTCTAGTTAAACACAATGGCTCTAGTGAAACACAATTGCTCTAGTGAAACAGTGGCTCTAACGAAACACAATGGTTATAGTGAACCACAATGGCTACAGTGAAACACAATAGCTCTAGTGAAACACAATGGCTCCAGCTAACAGCGGGAAAGACATGTGCAAAAATGATTATTTTTTTCTCGGCACTGTGATTTGAAATAGTTTTTTTAAAAAAAAAGATCAATAGAGTCTTTGTTTGAACCTTTTGAGCACCGAAATGTGACTTTCGGCCATATAAAGTGAAATATGAATAAATTAAAATAGAAAATAAACAATGAAGAATTGAATATACATTAATTGTTAGTGGCGTTTCTTTGTTAGAATAAAGTTTTGTGCTGGTAATTGCCCAGTATTGTCGTTCTTTTGTCTGAGAGCAGTATGCCACGATTCAGGACATTTTCTAGACCTATAATTCCCTTACGTCGATTAGTTTTACAACAGTTACAAGTACTAAAATTTTTGAAATGATTTTCGTGGATCAGGTCTGAAACAAGTAAACACGTCCAGTCTTTTAAGGGAGCCCTTGACATCTGTGAATTCGGAGCAGCGCCCTTACTTACCAACTGAGCTGTGAAGCCGTATGACGTCATTCCTTCTTCTGATTGGTTAACACCTTTTGGTAGTCAAACATGAAAAGAGCGCTAGTTTAAATATCAGAGGAGATTCAAAGTATATATGGTTACTAGTTGTGCTGTTCCTTTGTACACCAATCGTCAGCGGAAGGGAGTTCATCAGATGTTTATAATTGATGTTTTCTAAAAGTTAGGGTTGATTTATACCCATTGAAACGTGATCAATTGTTCGTTATCTAAGTTCAAATCTGGTAACGTGGGTGAACGTTGTCGTTTTAATCATGTCTAATATAACTCGTGAGCAACTAGTAAAAATTCTGGATGAAAATCTTGCACCCTTCAAACAAACGATCGCTGATCTGAAAAAGTCCGTTGACGAAGTTGTCAAATTCATGGAGTTTGCCAGCAAACAGTACGATGACATGCTGAAGAAAGTCGCAGCCTGTGAGGTAGAAAATAAGAAACTACGAACAGAGAATGTAGTTTTAAGAAAGACTTTGGAAAGTGTAGAATCTTCACTTAAATCGGTACAAAAGTCTTACAACGATCTTGAGCAATATGGACGAAGAGAGTGTATAGAAATTCGTGGTATTCCACAACCACCTGCCGATCATCCTTCTGATGAATCAACAAACGACATCGCTAAAAAGGTTGGTAATTTAATTGGGGTGAAGATTGAAGACAGAGACATCTCTATAAGTCACCGAATCCCTATTAAGAAATCTAGAGTGAGCAAGTTCAAGAAACATAGGCCAGCCGCTATCATCGTTAAATTCACGAGGCGTGACAAGAAGGATGAATTCTACCGGGCGCGAACAAAACTCAAGAACGTGACAACGAGAGATCTGGGATTCCCGAGTAAAAATAACATTTTCATCAGTGAAAGTCTAACGGCAGAAAACCGCAAATTATTTAACGAGGCTCTACAGGTAAAGAAAGAGCAAAACTATAAATACATTTGGACTTCAAATGGCCGTATTTTCTTGAGAGAAAATATGGACACACCGATTATTGAGATTAGCTGTTCGACAGATTTGCATGGCCTATGATGAGAGTCACGTCACAAGTGTTTACAGTAAGAGAATTAAAACCAAGATCTGGTATGTAAATGTTGTGTTAATATCATGTAAACGATAAGAAACTCGAGATGAATATGAATGACTGCTTAACAAACTGTCCCAAATGTCCTGATCTCACCTCCAGATTTTTAGATGATAGAACTAGATTAAGCGAATACTCTACTTTACCATCATTAACTATAAGTTATTCTGATAATGCTTGTCATTTAACTAGCTTAGATGCTGATTTAAATATGCCTACTGATTGCAACTTCAATTTTTATACCCTTCATGACTTTCATAGCAACCCTGACATTTCTGAATGTTTCTCAAGTAACAATGGATTTTCCATACTAAATTTTAATATCAGGAGTTTATCGGCAAATTTTGATAGCTTGTTTAACATGCTTGCTGAATTATATTTTCCCTTTTCAGTGATTGGATTAACTGAAACTAAAATTAAGTTGGATCAACAACCACTAATTAATATAGATTTACCTGGTTACTCATTTCTTTCTCAAAACACCCTCTCTAATGCTGGGGGTGTTGGGTTCTATATCAAAAATGACTTACAATTTACTTTATTATCAGAATTTTCAACATCAACAATTGATTACGAAGCTCTCTGGATTGATATACATAATAACTGTGGCTCAAATATACTTTGCGGTATCATTTACAGACATCCAAATGGCAATCTAGAAAACTTTTCAGAGTATCTGAATACATTAGCAGACAAAATTATTCGAGGTAGTA
>JAOBBB020243351.1:0-11290 GCA_025331005.2 Zoanthus gigantus | reverse complement strand
CCAAATGTTATTACATTTAGGACTTTATTACATTTAGGACCAAATGTTATTACATTTAGGACTTTATTACATTTAGGACCAAATGTTATTACATTTAGGACTTTATTACATTTAGGCACGTACACATTTATTACATTTAGGCCTTGTACAAAGGAGCTTCGCTCCGAAAACGTTAGAGTTATTCGATAGAGCGAATCAGTTTTGAGCCCTAGCCAAGTACGAGCCACGAGCAAACTTCGAGTCACATATTTTTTCTTAATTCTTCAAAAACCAGTATTAACATCATTTGAACATCAAACCGACGTGATTTCAGCCATTGACCAGCACGATCAAACCACTGTACGAGTTTTATTGTAGTTTTCACGAAAAATTCCACATTCTTACCCGTTTGAAGATGGTATTCTGAATAAAGTTATGCTGCAAAATTTTTCAAGACTATTTTGCCGGTCAGAGATATTAATATCAAACAGAATACTCGACGAAACTGAGCTGAGAGCGACTGTAACGACTGATCGACACCATTGCGCCATTTTCAATCGTTGACACAGGAAACCCGATGCTGTCACGCAACACAGGAAACCCAAGCAAGCATTTAAATTCTGTATTTTTTCAAATAACAAAGTTAATGGCCGCAGATATTACAAACTACTGAATCAAGATCTTTTTGCCGCTGAGACATATTATTTTTACAGTCTTATATCATTAGATTTTCGATCGTCAACACAGGAAGCCTAATAACAGCTTCAGCTTTGATGACTCTTCCCAGTTCAACTCTAGATTCTTTCTTTTCGCGGTCCTTTTCACGCTGACTTTCACACGCAGAGGCGAACAGTTTCTCTTCAGGTAAGAAAAAGTTCTTTAATACATTCTTTTAAAAGACAAAGATGGTCATAAGTCTATTCTTTATATATTCAAACTTTAGAAGTTATATTTTGTGTTTGTGGAATTTTCTTCTCGTCGTGCAGTGTTTTGGGGCTGAGTAAAAGTGGTTGATTTAATGTGCAGACTTACGAGTGAAGATGTTATCGTAGCGTCAGATCCTTGAGACGGGATGTGTTCTCTAGAAAGAGATGTTGCGTTTGGTGTAGGACTTGATGGCGAACTTTTTATCAAAACTAAAATAACCAAGTATTGTAGTTGGGCAAAATTCTAGGGAGAACCCAACTTTGCCGAGCAAGCACCGAAGACGCAAGCTGCATTTGCGCAAGCGCCGGAAGCGCGAACGAAATCTAGGGGGAGAGATCTGGGGAAATTGGAATTGTCATTAACGGACCGAATAACAATATTTCAAAAAATAACTTACAAGGACTCTTTAATGACTATCAAAGCCTGATCAATACTTTTTTCTCTACATAATTATTGATGAGGAGGCTTAAGGAAGGCTTTCCTGGCTACGGTACAGTAATTGAGAAAAGTATCTTAATATGTTTTTGTATTTATATATTTTTACGGTCTGTTAAACTTTCATGAAGTGAGTTGTAGAGGTGAAAAAAAAAAACAAATAGATTTAGTTCTTATTGGTAGGAAATTTTATTCAGTGAGCAAAATCAAAAACAAAAAAGAATGAGTGGGCATAACTAGAATCGAATTTGCGACAGTTCAGTTGGTTATTACACATGCAACACAAGTTGTCTTTGTTTAAGAACAGGCCACTTTTAAAGCTGATTTTAAGCCGTTAAACTGGGAAAAATTTCTTTTTTTTTTTGAAGAAGTGAAACTTCTAAAGATGGCAGACATAAGTTTCCTTTCCTCAGTTGTCTTTTTAGTGTTTGTTTTTAGGGTATTTTGAGCTATTCGGAGACATTTAACATTGCAAAAGTTTTCGGATGGGGGTAGTCAATATCCAATTCAAGATTCAGATTTAGATGTCGAAGACATTTATGATGAGAAACTTGTTTGCAAATACAGTCAAAAGTCTTAATGAGACGACTCACGGATACTGCGCACAAGTAGAACTACAATTCAGACCAAAACTAACATCCTCCACAAGTCGTTTAACATTCCTGTCAAAAAGTGAGAGTGTCTTCCCAGATTTCCGGCTTTGCTTTTCTCAGTTCGGCTTTTAAGAATTCAACTCAAGATTGCTGAAACAGTAAAACGAAGGACAACCAGTTCGGTATAATTACTAGTAAATATTGTAAATCGAAACACTTTACTACATATAAACTAGGAATAGTTCTCACTACAACTGTCCCCGCCTTTACAAAGATGTGATATTTGTTATAACTGATTAATTTGACGCGCATCAAATTGTTGACTAAAACCCTGTTTACTTACACGAGATTTCCTTGACAAGGGAATATGAATTATTTGTGAAGGATAAATCTGTGAAGGAAATCTTGTTGATCATTTATACAGCGAATGGAAACTTCCTGTTTTTCAAACGAAGCACGTACCATATCTTGGATGTTGCGTCACATTCCCTCCAACGAAGGCCGGACTACAGTCCGTAACGTTATTTCCAATTCATTTCACTACGGTGTATAAGTTATTAATTTATCAAATTATTTCAATTGAAACACCGACGCAGCATCCTTAGCTTTAAAACTTTAGTTCTGACACTTGTCAGATAAATCAACTTTGTTCTGACACTTCTCAGATAAGTTACTTTGTTCAAACTCTTTTTTTATTGTATAGTCTTTGTTTCCATAAGCCGTAATTGAATATACGTTTAACTTTGTAAGCGAGCTCTTTGGCCGGTTTCTTTAAACAAATCAAGTACCATATCTTAGATATAGCTCCCAACTTGAATTAAGAAAATGTTATAATAAGTTATAGGAACCATAAAATTTGATGAAATCCGTTTAAGAGACAGTTAATTACCCAATAAGACTATGCGCGCCTAGAGTTTTCAAATCGGGATCATTTCACCTACTGTAAATGAAATCTCTATATTAAGTGTAACTTAAATCTCTATATTAAGCACGGGGGCTTTTATTTTGCCTCCTGCTGGGGCAATTAACCGCGCAAAGCAGGCTGGAAGATTTGAAACAATAACCATTGTTGCACAAAAGTTTATGCAAATGAGAAAGTCCCAGCTATAACTCACTGCTACTCCTACGGAGTATCCGTGAGTCAAACACAGTTCGACTTTAATAAACATAATTTGTTTTTATATTACCTTGCCCATTGTAGACACGACCATCACAAACACTAGTTTATCCTGAAAAAGACATTAAGGTTTTTCTTAAATTGTAGTTAGAATTGACAAGAACCCGGAAAGTGAATATAATCTTGAATTGTCCTAGTTTTTGTACTGGAAATTTTTTGAGGTTCTTTGAATTTCTCTGCGTTTCTTCCAAATTAAAAAAAATTAAATAAACACAACGCATTTTACACTTATATCAGATTTGTTTCGGCTGGCCCTTAGCTATCTTATTGTTAGACACTGCCAATGCTTCCATTCAACTTAAAAAAAAGAATCTTTAAACTATAAAATAGTATTAAAAGTTTTAAAAGTTCCACAAACAAACATTTTTGACTAATAAGTCATCTCCTTTTAAAAATTTTAATACCGTTTTAATATTTTGAAATTTTACTGGCGTCTTTGCATATTCACTGGCAAACACCTTCCAAATAAATAAGTAATATATTTTTACTTCAAATATACAATTAGTGTATTTTTTGAATAATCATTCAAGACTTTCATTTCAAGGTACTAATTACAGAAGCTATTTTAATTAAATTTAGTGCTTTATATAATTGTTAATCAGCAAAATATTTACTTAATATCAATTTTTTTTTGTTTCGCCGTTCATGAAAGATCCTAGCTGTTTTTTTTTTCGAACGAGGAGCAAACCAAAAAATCGAAATCATGCATTGAAAGAAAAGGTACCGAGCATTTTTACCCCTGTTCCGATGTAGTAGCCTGCGTTTGGGGTTTATCGTATTTGCGTTTATTTTGGGCTAATTCTAATGGGTGTACCTTCGATCCATTTGTGTTTGGTGACGATGTCGAAAGTTGCCCTCCGAGCCTGAATAATTTTTTATACTCTTTCCTGAAGTTTCTGTTAGTCATACCGTAAATAAACGGATTAAGTGTCGACGAAGCGGTTCCTAAGAACGTATACATTACGTAAACCTGTCTTGGCAGGATCCAATGTCCGTTAGCAAAATCGATGAAATCAACAACTGTTACTGGTGTCCACACAGCCACAAATCCCACAACTGTGAGAAACAGGGTTTTTGTCGCTTTTATTTCTTCTATGGAAGGTTTTAATCCACCAGCTTTGGCTTTACCACCATTAAGTTTTTGTACTACAACTTTCTGGTGCTGGTGCAGTGTCCAAAATACGTTGAAGTAACAGAAAAATATTATTACCATTGGGAATGTGATGTAGGCATAAACCAGGAGACTTTCGAAGGATATCTCTTTTCCTTGAAAACAAAAAAACTTTCCAGGGTGAAATTTGTATCTTTTACCCGATATAAGATAAGGAACTGGCTCTGTACATGCGAGAATCCACACCGCAGTTATCATAAGTTTTGTCCGTCTGGCCGTGAATATCTGTCGGTAATACATCGGCCGGACGATACAGAAATAGCGATTAACTGCGGTAAGAGCCATGGTTTGAAGAGAAGCACATGCTAACACAAGTACGCCAAATGACTGGAACTGGCACAAAAACTCGCCAAACGGCCAATAGCCAAAGATGAGGACTGCAGCCGAAAGGGAAGAACATAAAATCGGCAACGCTAGATCAGATACAGCCAGAGAAGCAATGAACAGACTGGCCATTGTTCTGAGGGAGGGCGTTTTATATAATATGGTCAACACCGCAAGGTTTCCTGCAATAGTTATTAATATAATCAGGATCAACATGGAAAATTCAACTACTTGTACAGTTCGACTTCTTGTTTCCAGCTGTAAAGCCAAAACTTCAATATCGGTCGTGTTGTTTTCCATCTCTCAATGTGTCTCCACGAGAATAGATGAAACTTTGTACATTGTTAGAGAACAGGAAAATGTTGTCATCCATAGATTCACCTTTAGGTGCACTAACAAAGAATGGGTGTCGTTTTCTTTTTATCGCAATGCTCTGTTCCCTTTTCGAGACTGCGGATCTTCTTTGTAAAATGTACTAATAAAATATTTAATAACAAGTGTTTACAATCTTTTTCATAAAGTCCAACAGCACAAAACCTATTTTACTTAACACACATCTCTTTTCCATTATCAAGCCATTTCAGTTTGTTCAGGCAGAGCAGTTAAAATGATTTTCGGAACGGCTGTGCAAATATTTTCATTGGATTGTTTTCAAATATCAAGAAGAAAATTTGATGTTTCTAAAACTAGAAAGAAAGAACACTCAAATTCAAACTTGTTCATGATGTTAGTTATTAATTTGTGAAACGATGTGTTTTGGCTGTTAACATTTACATTTCAGAAAAAGTAATTGCTGGAAACTTTGAGCTGAAGATCTTCTCAACCACCTGCTCTTTTGAATTATTAATTTACCTAGGCAAATTATCAAATGACAGCTTTTTTGAAATAGATAATTTGATAGACAAAATCATTGATGGAGAAAATGCTGGTGACAATAGAATAAACTAAACAATAATATTTATACCAGTGCTTTCATTTTTCTGTTGAATAGGGCCAGAGAGAGCTACAACACGTCCTTAGATAACCTAAAATTGAAATTATCTAATTCTCCTCGTAAATTGTGTTTTTTATTCTCTTAATTTATACATGGCAATCGGATTATGAGATTTTCAACCTAGGTACTCTAAGCTTTACGTTGGTGCCACGTTTGTTGTTATAATAAGTTTCCAAGCCAGTGCTTGACATTTTGCATCCTGAAAGGAGACAGTTTCAACAAAACATTTATGTTTAAACACTATCCTTCATCATGCTTTGGTGCCTAATCTCGCTCATATTTAATAAATTGTTGAATCGCTTTGTTGCACCACCATTTCCTACAAGTTCTTTTATAGCAAAAACAATTTTAAAAAAATCACTTTTTACTTGAGAGAACAAGGGACCGAATATAATGTATCATCGAAGGATTGTAAAATAAAATGGCAGAGAAATACTTTGGTGTCCTTTTCTTAGTAAATCTGTTCAATGATTTTTTTAACTACCTATCAATGTATTTCGGGGAATATTTCACATCCTCGCGACTCAACATTTGATTCAAGGCAAAATACAAGATAATTTTTTAGAAAGCTTGAATATTTAGCTCACGTTGATTTCTTCATAATACAACATTCTCCTGAGCTCAAGAACAAAAGCCATTTGAAGACAAGAGATCCCAAGAAGGAGAATATTGTATTACAAGATAAATTGTATTGCTTACTTCAATATCATCCTTTTCACCCAATATCTCACGGCAAGCCATGGCATGTTTTGAGGGAAGATTCCAAACGTAATGTATTAAGTTAACACTAATCCCAATATTGTTGGATATAATGAATTACCGAGGATTACCAATATTCATTTTAGAGTGAAAAAAGTATCTAAGGAACGTTTTTGATTACAAAATGTTGCTAAATAATTCTATGCAGTGGTACACCATTACATATCTTGTTTTTTGCCGGCAGTAGTACCTATGCCTATGGAGTAAAAGGAGTGTGAAGCCCATATTGTGGATTTTTAAGAAATCTCGACGTAGCGTAGATATTAAGAACGAAAACCGAATTAATGGATCATAAGGCGATATCAATATATATTACGAGTTACAGAGTAATCATGTTAAATTTTATAAAATAGAACGAGACCAATAAAGTATAGGTGTGAGAATTTCTAGTATATTGATTTCATAGTAATCCTATTATATTCTTTCGTATAGATTACAGAGGAATTCTAATATTTAAAAAATTTCTTCGGGCTAATATAAGTTTAGTTACAAAAAGAATTACAAGAAGTTGTTGAGTTAACCGATATTTCGAATGGAATCCACCGTCCATCATAAGGTTTGTTACTCACTGAAGTTAACGCAAATTTACATAAACTTTAGTTGGAGTTTTTCATATAAAAAACATATTGCTAAATTTATAATAAGAGACTCTTGGGGTTGATTGTCCTAGTTCATTAAGATTTATTAGGGAATGTTCTTTTTGTTATGCATATAAAACATGCATTAATCATTCCGATTATTTCCGCTATGTCTCAGAGAGCAAATACAAAACGAGTAACTTCGATTCACGCAATTACGAAGTAAAATTTGCAGAGCAGACCTATCTGAAAAACTCTTATTTTTGTCGTGTCGTTTCTCTTTGAAACAGTCTACCTAAGAACATTAAAGAAATAACCAGTATTAACTCATTAAAAAATAATCTTGTAATTATTTACAAAAAAAAACTTGAAGCTGTTTACACTCCCTGGTGAAAACTCCTTTTAACAATTTTTAATCATTTTTATGTAATTTTTATCCTTATTTTAATTATTAGTAATTAAGTAATTAGGACTGGGTGTAGATGTCAATTGGGACTTTTAGTTCTGTTTTTACCCCCTTGTTGCTTTTTAGTTGTAAATAGTAATTTCATGCAGTATTGGCGACAAAATGTATTAAATAAATAAACAAATAAATAAAAAACGAAATCGGTGAAGCTATTCTAATAGTTTCAATGAACGGGATTGATGATGGACGGTGGATTTCGTTGGAAATTTCGATTAACTCAACAACTTCTTGTAATTCTTTTTGCAATAGAAGTTTAATATATATATATATAAAGGAATGTCGTTCTCTCGATCGTATGCATTACAAATGAGTCAATGAGTCAAATACATCTCACACAGTGAAAAAAGAACCATACATGAGTGATATGTGATGGGTTTATCTCTAACCCGCCCTGGTTTCCTGGATGCACAAGTCTAAATTTGGGTAACAAAAATTTTATTTTTATTTTGTGTTATCAGTTTGCAAAATTGTAGAGCTCTACTCTGTGAATACATGTACAGGTAAAGCAATTGCTATATTTCTAGTAATACATATCTAAAAAACAGCGTCTGGATCAACATAAAATGCAATTGTTTTACTCAGAGAAGATAAAAGCTTTGTTGTTCAACTCTGCGGTCAATACAGAAAACAAGATCGGAATAAATTGTTTGATTCAACCTTACATTTAAGTTATATCTGTCCATAATTCTCGCCCCCAAAACAAATTACGTTTACCGAATTATCCATTATTGACATCTAAATGCGAGTGAAACTTTATGCCTCTATATTTCTTTTATGTGACAATAAAAGATAGCAAAATAACAAAAGAACGAAACGAAAGACAACCACAATTTGAAATTCACCTTTATTTAATTTTGTAAGCCACTTTCTTCCATTTGCTGAGCTTCAAAAGTAAAGATTTATGAACATACTAGAGTAGTCTTACAGCAAAGATTCGTATAATGGCGGGTTCTGAAAATTTTCGCTTGGCCGCTTGCAAAAGCGAATTTCGCGCCAATCAGTGTGCGAATCCATATTTGGTAAAGTTAATAATACCCTTTCACTAAACCCGGTAACATAGTAGGCTGCTAGAGGCTGCATGACAGGCAATAGCCACAAAAATTGAAGTAAGCATATTGACAGCGGATCCGAGGAGGATCTTGGCAGTTTTTTTTCAAATGACAGGCTATCCATCCTTTGAATTAATGGAAGCAAAATCAGATCCAACTTCCGAGCTAGGAAACATTTGTGTATCCCTAGAACTTTTACCTCTTAGGATCTAAATGGGTTACAAAATTTTACTGTGCTTTATTGGAAACTGGACAAAGACGGCTTGTTGTATTTATTTTATGTAGTTTGCTCTTTCATGAAGCTTTAAAGTGCTAGTAACAAGGTTTTATTGTTTTTTATGAAATTTGGTGAAAGAATTTTAGAAAGTAATACTTTTGAAATGCAGTAAACTTTCTTTGATGAAAATGGAGATTTCTCACCGTAAACAGTGCCAAAAATTTCCACTGAAAATCTATGCAAATTAATTAGTGTGACGTCACACCCAAGCTTTATCCCCAATACTATCTAGCATCTTCATCCACGTAAAGTTGTGTGCTAGTGAAGCACGTTACGTCAACAACGCACTTTATAAAACAGCTATAGAAATGTGTTGCAGCGTAAGTATATCAGTCAACTTCTCCTGAATAAGCTGCGTGTAAAAAGGACAACTTCGGTTGAAAGTTCAGTAAGCATCACCGTACGTAGAATAGCTAGCTAAGCTAGCTAAATCATTTACGAGCCTAGTGGCCCATGCAGCCGGCATGTACTGTATCTCCGGTTTTTGTTGTGGTAAGCAGATGAGAGTCTTTGACTTCCACTGGACGGGACACTAATCCTTCGCAGGTCAGCTCCCAGCAGACGCTGGTACTCATTTACCTACCCCGGAAGGACGGAAAGCTGAGTTGGCTTAGGCAGAAAAGAAGGTTGCACAAATATTCGAATCTTGGCAAAGCTGGGGATTGAACTGGGGACCTTGTGGTCAGAAGGCAGAGATCTTACTAACTGTGCCAACCATGCCCGCCCTGCGCAAACCACGCCCGCCCAGAGTTCGTAGCACTAGCTAATTTTCTGAACGTTAATCTGACAGAGGATCCGCTCATTCTTTCACTTAGGGCAATGATCATAACGATTCATACTTTGGTTGTCTAAATCATGCAATAATGCGATTAAAATCTTGCCTATAGCTACAAAGGAGAGACATAGCGAAGCACATTTTGTAATCTTACCACATAGCCAATCTTATCTAGTTCTCGAAGACTGTCATTTTGTAGGCCTCCATTCTCAAAAGCGAACTCCTCAGGAGGGAAATTATCATCAGCACCATCAAGAAGCGACTTCAACCTTTGCTCCACGTTGAAACCCTCTTGTTCATAATCAAGTTCTACTTTTGGTCGAGGAGGTGGGATCACAAGCTCTTCCTCTGAATCCTGTGCAAAAGATTTGCTATAAAATAGAATCTTATGCATAGGTTTTCATAATCATCATTCTCACCATCTCCACCAACATTTTCAACAACACCACCACCATCTTCACCAACATTTTCATCAACACAACATCATCATCATCTCGACCAACATTTTTATTAAGACAACCACCACCATCATCATCTCCACCAACATTTCAAACATCAACACCATCATCATCATCATCATCATCATCATCATCATCATCATCATCAATTCTACAAACATTTTTATCACCATTACCACCACCATCATCATTATCTCCAACAACATTTTCATCACCATCAACATCATCTCCATCCACATCTTCATCAACATCACCACCACTATCAACTCCACCAACATTTTCATCATCACCAACACAATTACCATCGTCTCCACCAATATTTTCATCACCATCATCACAACCAACATCATCTCCACAAATATTTTTATCATCACACCACCATCATCTCCGCCAACTTTTTCATCACCATTACTATCGTCTCCGCCAACATTTTCACTCTCATTACCATCTTCTCTGACAACATTTTCACCACCATAATTATCAGCAACAAGAACATTATTTGCAGCAACCATCACCAAAATAATTTACTGTCGTCATCACCATCATTGTCTTCATTTCATTATAGCCATCATCACTTTTTGAAACGGATTTTAAAATTTCAAAACGTATAATTTTTAACACCATTACAACACTAAATTAAGCAATCTTACCCCATCAACAATCCCACCAGGGTTTGGACTGCTCAGCAAAGACCTAAGTCTATCCTCAACGGATGGCGACCTAGGACGGTACTCGGGAAGCATATGTTGAATGTTAAGTCTTCGTTCGTCAGCTCCTGTCTGCAGGACGTCTTTTCTGTTCAATTCTGTTGTGGACTAAAATGGAGATAGTTTATTCACTTTGTAATCAAAGATAGCCGTAAAAGTGTAAAGTATCAGCAGCAGCAGCAGTAGTAGTAGTAGTAGTAGTAGTAGTCGAAATAATAGTAACAGTTGTTGTAGTAGTAGTAGTAGTAATAGTAGTAGGAGTAGTAATAGTAGTAGCAGTCGTACAAGTAGTAGCAGTAGTAATATACAAGTAGTAGTAGTAGTAGTAGTAGTAGCAGTAGTAATAGTAGTAGTAATAGTAGTAGTAATAGTAGTAGTAGTAGTAGTATTAGTAGTAATAGTAATAGTAGTAGTAGTAGTAGTAATAGTAGTAGTAATAGTAGTAGCAGCAGTAGTAGCAGCAGCAGTAATAGTAGTAGTAGTAGCAGTAATAGTAATAGTAGTAGTAGTAATAGTAGTAATAGTAATAGTAGTAGTAATAGTAGTAGTAGTAGTAGTAGTAGCAGTAGTAATAGTAGTAGTAATAGTAGTAGTAGTAGTAGTAGTAGTAGTAGTAGTAGT
>JAOBBB020243271.1:0-11290 GCA_025331005.2 Zoanthus gigantus | reverse complement strand
CACCAAATGTCGTATTTTGTATGTGTTATATAAGGAGAAGTTGGTTGTTGATAACTGACTGGCACTGAAAGGGTTAATAACTAGTTGTTACCAAAGGTAAAGAGAATGCTGTTGAGCTATAAACATGTCTAAAATACTTGTGATTGAATATGCATAACTTTATATAGCGATCGAGCGCATAACTAAAACCTTTACAAATTTAAATATTTTATGCTCAGACTTCAGGCGAACGTAATAGTCATCAGTTAATTCTGAAGATATCATTTTCGGAAGTCTTTGTTTTACGACGTTGGAAACTACGAACTTAATAAATGGAACTTGTAATTAAGTATGTATAACGTTATAAGCAAGCACTTTCATAAATATGAGTTTCAAGAGAAGAAGTACGTGGCACTAATAATATGTTGTGGGGGGAAACTCAGAGGCAGCGAGGTCGGAAGGAAAACATACAGATTCCACTCCAAAATCGTGTTGTCAAGAATATATGCAGTCGAGCGAAGCGATTAAAGTTGCATGACTCTGCAGGTGTTGCAGAAGATAAGCCTGGGGGCAAGTTTGCAGTGAGTATTTTTGTTATCACTGAGTTACAGATAAAAGTTTTCAGTGGTACCCAGGGTTTTTCTTTCTACACTACTGTAGGCTATTGTAACTCCACTGAGATGTTTGAGCTGTCAATTTAAATGTTGTTGTTCTTGTCAGCAGACATGCTTTACCTCTTTTCACGTCCCTGCTAAACATTGCTTGTTCATATGACCCCATTGGATATGGAATCCCGTAAGTATATATCTTGTTGGTGTCTTCGTGCAATCTTTGTTATCAGCATAACACCACCATTGTGTTGAATGTAGTATGTTGCTACAATAATTATTATTCATTTCTTTTCAGTATCTCTACCTATCTCTTTCCTAAGATCTCTGCCTTCAAGCCACAAGGTTCTGGGCATGATCGCCGTCTTTTCCACCAAAGCTTACTTAGCGAGGTCAGAAAATAGAGTACCAGCATGTGCTGGAAACTAACCTGTGATAGATTCGTATCTCATCCAGGGGGAGTCAAACTTGAATACACTTAACACTCCATATAACAAAGATACTGTAATTACTTGGTCCTTTGACCACTTGACTCTTAGGGATTTAGCTACTGTAAATGCACTCATTTTTTTTATAAAGAAAAAGGATATATTCCAAATATGTAATTCGCACCGGCCCTAATCAGTGTTGGGTTTTATAACTATTGCACCAATCTCTAGGAATTTACACCACTAAATAAATAATTTTTTTAAAGTCATGAATGGATGGCTACAGTAACATGGGTTATTGACTTGTCCTTTCCCTCTACTCACTGTCATCTTTGCTGAATATGTTTATTAATTGTGTTTAGCTCATCACTTTATTTTTTTAATGTTATTGCTGTTTCAGGTACAACCATTTGATGTTTGCAGACTTTCGAGAGCCTCTGGTGGAGGTTGCTTCCCAATTACTAGTGGTTTTACTAGATCATGACTCATCCCAGGGCACATCTGCAGCTCCCGATTCACCAGATATTGCAGGGCCCTCGACACAAGACCTTGAGGTACAGAACTTATGTAATGCTTTATTTTTTGTTTAATAATTAGCTCATAACACACTAATATACCAAGCTAAATGTGAGGACTTCCTTCACTGAATTGACAATTGTTTCCATTGGGGACTGATTATTTTTATTGCTGAGAGAGGGGCTGACGTTCTTCTGAGTTGTCACAGCAATGTGTGGCGACAATTGCAGTACATAAATCATTTATTCCTTCCTTCATTTTCTGCTGTGACTCTGTTTTAAAGGAAACTAATTTTAAATTTAAATAAAGTTTGGCCCTCAGGAATCTCTTTGTATGTTTAGAGATAACTTTTGCTTTTTAGAAGAACACAAGATAAACCAGTCTTCTGTTTGCAAACATTGCAAGACCACATTACGTGGGAAAACCCCAGGAGATCTGACCAAAAATTTCAAAGTCATTAAGAAAGGTAACACCAAGTTTGATTGTTTATTATATACGAGATACTATCAATACAAAAGCAAAATCCATCTCTAAACATACAAACGGATTCCCTGACGGTTAAACTCTTTATTTAAAACTAAAAGTAGTTTGTTTTAGCAGACTCTGTTTTAAAATCTGTTATTTCGTGTTTTTCGTTAACCTGGTAGAGGGAGGCTGTATGGAGAACATAAATGAGTGTGTTTCTTTACTAACATCTGAACTTATTCCCTTCTACTTTCTTCCCTCAAATCAAACTGGTTCTGTTCCTTCCTCTCATTTCGTATTTGGTCTATCCAGCTATCGTCTTGCACCAGGCAGTATCCAGTGCGTGTGGATAGAAAAGTAAATAAAAGAAATTCAGAAAAGTATCTCCATGTCTCTCCACAGTAACAATAATTATAGGTCTCTTCATCATTCATGTTCCTTCTACAGACAGAATATTTATTGTTGACATTTCAGGGCTCTCACCAGCAGATAACCTGTTCTGTAACTATCTATCCAGGATTCACAGAATGTTTATTGTTGACATTTCAGGGCTCACCAGCAGATAACCTGTTCTGTAACTATCTATCCAGGATTCACAGAATGTTTATTGTTGACATTTCAGGGCTCCTCACCAGCAGATAACCTGTTCTGTAACTATCTATCCAGGATTCACAGAGAAGAGGTGGGTTATAGCCCTTTATTTATCCACTCAGAGACAGAACATCGAGGTTTTTAAATGTGTTAACTGAATGTATTTAAAGTCTTGTTTGTCTTTCCTATGTTTAGAAGTGTTTTTGAAGCAATATGAGTTACTATTAAAAACTAGAACAATGAAAACATTTGTTGAGGTTTATTTGTACTTCTTACTTTTAGGTCAGATTACATGTAAGCACAATAATCAAGAAGAATTGATCTCTGGTATATCAAAACAATGATAAGCTTGATTACAAAATAACCAGTTGTCCTTTGTGTTATCTTATTACTGCCATTCACTGTGCAAAGTGTTGTATTGTGATGACATGTTTTTACCGGACGTCTGTGAAAAAATTTAAAATTTATTGAAAATATTTGATGGAAATCATTAACGGCTCATCTTCAATCTGACGAATGAGAAATCATAACCTCGAACTTGAAGCTGGTTATAAACAGAGTGAAAAGCCAGGATGCTGACTGCTAGACCACGGACTCAACTGAAGTAAAGCGAGGGAAATAACTTGCTATAAATAAGAATGGTTAGTTGTAGAGTGAAAGCCAGCTTGGTAACCAATAGACCATGGACTCGACTGACTTAAAAGCGTGAGAAATAACTTGCTATATATGAGAATGGTTGGTTATATAGTGAAATCCCAGCATGCTAACCACAAGACCACGGACTCGACTGACATGAAAATATAGAAGATAGCTTGCTATACATGGGTGTGTCAGGTGATAGAATGAAAAACCACCACATTAACGATTAGACCGCGGACTTCAGAATATAACTCTTTTTTTCCTCTTTTTTTTGTATGTAAAACTCTAGTAAGGGTAGATCTTACAGTAATGATTAATAGAGACAGTGCTGTATCAGGAGATAATGAAATCATTAGTACTGGTTATAATTGTTTGGTGTTAGATTTTTCAGGGGACAAAGGAGATAGTAATGTGAAAAAGTTGAGTAATTTGATTGTTATTTGGCCAAACTGTAGGATTAAATAGTCTTTTTAGTGTTTTATAGTCCTATTAAATTATAGACTTTAAAGAGTTTTATGTTGGTTCAAAAATTGTTGAAGAGAAGGTAGATGGTCCGCAGTTCTGCAGTGTTTTGGGTTCAGTAGGCATAAATTGATCTATTTTTAAATTTTGTTTTGTCTGGCCTCAAACCTAAACCCATTGCTATGTTTTGGTTATAGTCCTCTGTTACAGATTTGCAACTGATTAACCAGACTTAGATGTTTCCAAATATTGGTTATTTTGTCCCAAGTCCAGAAAAGGTGGCTGCGATCTTCTTTGTGTGTCTTACATAAAGTGCATATGTTAGAAAATAACTCGCTTTACATGACTGATTCTAGCTGACCTCGTCATGAGGTCACATTAATTAGATTAATTAGGTAGCTTAGAAACTATCTGATTTTGTCATTAGTATTGTAATAAAAAAAAATTAAATTAAATTCCTTTTCAGGACTTTCATTTTATACTACATGGCTTAGCAAATCTGTTAAACAACCCACTGATTCAGGTAAGTTGAAAGATTGTGTTAGTTACCCTTGTACAAACTTGGGAACTGTTGTTGACTTTGATACATCAGTGATGGTTATATTTAAACTGATTTTTTCCAAACGTTCTTGACTTCATAACCGAGTTGGTAGGATTGTTACATTTTTTAGAGGTCAGTGGGTTTGATCCTGTGGAAGCCCGAGTTCTTTATTGCAATTCCTCAGATTGTACATATTGCAAAGATGATTGGGTGATGCTATTAGTATAATTGTAGTAAAAGTATAAAAAAAAAATACAATTCATGAAACTGCTTTAGATCAGAAATTTTTCACATACTGTATTGGTTTGGTTCTTATTAGTTTGGGGTAAATTGGAGACCAAAATGTGACTTGGCATTATCAATTTGTAGACTTATTTGCCAAACTCGTGTAAGAAGATCAGCTTCCATCAAGAACTGCTAGTTTTGTTTTGGAAAATGTGTGACCAGAATAAGGTAAGCTTCTGAAGTATCAATTATGGAACACTTTCACTAGTTTCCTAACAATAATGAAACATTTTACTTAGTATCCTAACAATAATGAAACATTTTACTTAGTTTCCTAACAATGGAGCATTTTACTTAGTTTCCTAACAATGATGGAACACTTTCACGTCCGCTGAATGCATTTAATACAAATGTAGAATTGTTCTTTGTGCTTCCCTCGTTCTACTCAGTGCATGGGCATGAATACTGTGTTATAGTAAGAAACAACATCAAGTTTCTTGAGCAGCTGAGTGTATCAGGGTGTATGGAGGATTAATATAATTTTTATTCTGAAGATCTGTTCAGGACATTTGAATTTTTGTTTGTTAAGTAGTATTCAAATACAGACTTTAATTGTTGCAAATGGTTACAACCATTTGGCTGAGGGTTGTTTGTGATAAGCAAGCTGTGACGGTTACTAAAACGTATCGCTTTTTTGTCATAATATCTTAAAAGATTGCGGAGAATTGACGTATAATTTTATACCTGCCACAAATAGTACAGTACATTGGTTTTAATACAGATGATTTGTCTTGGCTCGCAAGTAATATTCTTCAAACCGTTTCCATCTGTTTGCAACAGGCTTGTTATGTATGGGTAACAAGACCTGTTGATAAATCACCCTTAACACTTTTAAGATAAAACTACACTTTAAAGTTTACAACTTTAAAGTTTAACCACACCTCGCGCTTTTAACGACTGAACACACTTGACGGACCCTTAATCGTTATATAGTGTTACGGTAGCTTTAGTGCCCGTCACTGAGTTTTGCTTAGTGAGAACTAACCTAATAATGGACTTCGTAGTTTTGAAGTTATTATTCCAAAGTAATCAGATTTAACATGTCACATTGCAGAAATTCCTTTTCTATGTGCTGAAGAGCAGCGACGTTCTGGATATTCTTGTTCCAATTTTGTACCATTTAAACGATGCAAGATCTGATCAGTGTAAGTACATTATGCTATCGCTGTTTGCTGAAGGGATGAACGGGTTTTGCATTTGAAATAGTTGAATTATTGATTTTACACGATGGTTGATAATTCTTCTCCAGCCAGATTGGGTCTGATGCATATTGGTGTGTTCATCTTGTTACTTCTCAGTGGGGAGCGAAATTTTGGTGAGTGGCCCACATTGGATACTGTATATACAGTTAATGGAGTATTACTCTTGTTAGTACCAACAACATAGAACCAGAAATGGATTCTTTACTATTGGGCAGGTGCAGCAGTAATTATTAAACTTTCTCTCGCTGCAGTTACCATTTTTTAAAGTTGTGTTTATTGTATTTTTTTTTTTACAATCAGACGAGAGTAAATTTAATGCTGAAGTACTGAAACTAAAAGTAAACTAAAAAGTATGTTTAATGACTTCACTGAAATGTTCAGTCTGTTAATTGGTGACTTGGAAGATGTTGTCTCTTATATTTACTGTCCCTTTCATAATCCAAATCCAACAGCTGGGATTATAATTTATATAAGACCTCAAACTAATGAGATAGAGTTGTGCTCATATTCTAATTCATAAGAATGCTTCAGTTATACATAGAATCAATGAAAATAAATGCGACATTTAGTAGTGTTTCTATTGGTTTGTTTGGCTTTTGATCAAGGGAAGCGTTTAATTGAATTAGTACAGTAGTTTTTAACGAAAACTTCATAAACTCTATTTTGTTACTTGTTTTTGCGCAGTGAACTCACCAAATTACTCAATACCTTATTTTCGTTGGAATATCGAAACGTCACCCAATATTATAAAACAGGTTTCTTTATTTTGGCTTTTTCTTTTAAATATTTACAACCCTTTATTGGCAACTATAACTAAGTAAGTCGGTTTATTGCCTGTATTATAGTACCTGGTAGATTGTTTTCGATTTCCAGTGATAGTTGATTTTACGAGCATTAATAGTTATCTATAAGAATGATCAAAAATTAATCAAAAATAAATATAAAAGCAGTAAGAATATGCAGCAAGTAAAATGTACGCCCAGTATAACTTGATATAGAGCTATAATGGCTATCTAGCACTTATATCTTCAGGTGTACGCCTTAACAAACCTTACTCTGTGCGGGTTCCCATGGATATTCCAGTGTTCACAGGGACACATGCAGACTTTCTGATCGTTGTAAGTACATGACTAGTCTCTACCACAACAAAGTCTCTGCGTAATTGACTATAGTTGTCATCCGCCTTAAAAGCTGATAAACAAAACCATAATTGTTTTGTCTTGGTGACAACTACTTACTTATTGTGACTTTATACTGAGATTATTAGAAATAACGTTACGAAAAAAATTGTTGAGCTCTGTGGCACCAGCTGTTGCTTTTTAGCGTTGTCTGTAAGAGCAGGGTTCTGTATCACACAAGTCAAAGATTTATGTCTGGAATTTTCGAGGATTTTTGTCTTACCTGAATTACCTGAATAGGCCACACTCGAATTAATGGACGTGCTGGAACTGGTATCAAATAACCTGAAGGAAAGCGAGGCAGGTCAAAAAGTTTAAAACTGGCCTTCCCGCTTCGTCCTCCCTCTTGAGCGCTTTGCAGTTAATTGCAAAAATAGCTTTGCTACGGTGAAAATGAGGCTAAAATTCGGTGAAGAATAAAAGAGAAACGTGGCAACAGCCAGTTTGGTTGTCATGGCAGCTTGGAAAAAATATTCTGTACATGAGAGCTCACGAGAAACGGTAAATCTAACAAGTTCGAAGTTTACTTTTTGAAATAAACATGTTTGCTGACGTAACAGACTGCAAACATAGTATAAGACATTATTTCTCGAGTTGTTGTGAACTGTTCCATACTTGGGTTTCCGACTCCAGGTATCTGAAATGCATGGACTCGGTGTCCGACCAGATGATGTTTTTACTGGTCAAAACCTCAGATTTACTGGACATTATATTTGTCCAGTGACCGGCTGTTATTTGCAGACTAACGTAACATTTAATTATAGTTTTTCAATAACTATTAGATATAACAGTAAATTGTTATGCTGCAAGAAGGCAACTTTTGAAAATTTCGCAGGTATTCCACAAGATTATAACTACCGGACATCAAAGATTACAACCCCTATTTGACTGTCTGCTCACCATCATTGTAAATGGTATGTATTAAGATGTTACGTGTGTTGTATCTCAGGTGTTACAGGTTTCGTATACGTAGCAGATGCTACGTGTGTTGTATCTCAGGTGTTACAGGTTTCGTATACGTAGCAGATGTTACGTGTGTTGTATTTCAGGTGTTACAGGTTTCGTATACGTAGCAGATGTTACGTGTGTTGTATCTCAGGTGTTACAGGTTTCGTATACGTAGCAGATGTTACGTGTGTTGTATCTCAGGTGTTACAGATTTCGTATCTGGAATGTTGCACTTTGTAACTAGCATGAAACTATCTGTTTTGTGACAATCTGTGTGTTAACAAGCTTGTTAAAACCTGTTTTTTCCCTCTTATTACAGTGTCACCCTATCTGAAGTCCTTGTCAATGGTAGCTGCAAATAAGTTGCTTCATTTGTTAGAGGTAATGGTTCTTTTTGTGAGACCACCAAAGCTCGGCAGTATTAAACACAAGAACGACCTTCTTTCGGCACTTATTTATGGATAGCTTAAAGAAAAGTACATATTAATCTTTAACAGGGAAGATACCTTGCAACTCCTAACCATCCCCAACAAACCTCTCAGTTACAAGTTAAAATTTCCTTGTAAATTACAAGTTGCTTTGTTGTTGTGCTATAATTCGCTAAGCATGTTTTTTTAAACTGTGGATTGCACATATTGGTGCTGAAGTGTTAATGGAAGTTCTTAAGTTGATAAATTGAAAACCCCACTATTGCTAATTAAAGTATGGAGTTAACCTCACTGCAGCAACCCTACCTTAAAATTGATTTGCCCTGGTGCGAAAATTGAAAAAGGAAAAACATTAAAAACACTTACAAAATTAAGTTATAAAAAGCAAAATTTTAAAAGTTTTAAGATATCCCAACGTTTTCGGTTAAAAACCATCATCAGGGATAAAATTATCCCGCCGAGCATTCTATTTAAAGTTGTTAAGTTATTCCCATAGGGAACAGAAAAATTGGATGGCTTGTCATTTGTTTGTTTAAGTCCGGCTTGTGAACTGCAATCAGCATCGCTTCAAGGATTTTTCTCTTCATTGTATGTTTGCTGTTTAGGAGTACTCTCCAAACAAATGTGTGATTTCCTTTGTGTTTCCTTATATGCCTGGCTGGTTCGGTCTCATTTGTTGGATTTATATGTTCGTCCGTGCGCATTTTCAAGTTTCTTTTTGTCTCGCCAATATAGCTTGATCCACAGCAGTCCCTTGATATATTAACTGTGATGGGTGAATGTTTAATTATATCTTTTGTTTTAAAATTAGATCTGATTTTTCTAGTTTGCCATAGTATTTTAAAAATGAAATTCATTGTTAGTAAACTTATTTAAATTTTTAATAAGATTAGAGGTCGATTTTTCATGTCACCATTTTACGCCTATTAATGCTTGTTCACAAGTCTTTAAGAACATAACAATTCCTCTGGCAAATTATGGTGACTCGATAGAAATGACAGATCGAGTTACCATAATTTGCCAGAGGAATTGTTATTTTAGTTAATTGTTTTTGACTTTTAAATATATACTAATAAACAATAAACGAAAGACCTTGAACTATTATAATTTTATAGTATAAACAACTGCTTTTGTAAATCTCGTCTTTGACATGATTATGACTTAAATAAAGTCGAAATATTGTTGAAATCAGACTCGCTTTTTGATCCAATAATCTGTAAATAATCATAAATTGGGGTAATGGTTTGTAGGAATAAATTCTAATTTCTGTCTTCTTTTTCAAACCAGTAATACTCGGAAAAAAATTCTGAGCCCATGACGTGATATTCACACCTCATGACTCACACATCATGATCTAAATACTGTATCTTCGCCATACCCACCATTTTACGCCTATTAATGCTCGTTCACAAGTCTATAAGAACATAACAAATGACCTCACTGTCCTAAGAGTCCTTGTAGCTCAGTGGATAGAGCGTCTGCCCAGTGTTCGGAAGGTCGTGGGTTCAAATCCCGTCATGGGCTCAGCATTTTTATTCTGAGTATTGTTGGTTTGAAAAAGAAAGAAGTTAGAACTTTTTGATCCAAAACTTGGATTAAGCTACGATTTCTCGGTTTGGGAATCATTTAAGAAATAAAACATGTTCTCCATGCCTTCATAACCTGGTAAAACCTGAGGCGAACATTTGGGAGAATTCGAGAGCTGATCAGTGAAAACCTGAGATGCAGTCGAGGGTTTTCACCTCCTCGAGAATTCTCACAAACTTTTCCGAGGTTTTCACCAGGCTATGAAGGCACGGAGAACATGTTTTATTTCTCTTATAAAATTATTATTTTCTGTCTTAACAAAGAGAAAGACGATATACGAAGCACGTATGTATACTTTAATTTCTTTCATGAAACTGTTAATTCTCAGAACTTGGAGACAGCCAACCATATTGGTCATGTCATTTTTGTGTTTCATAGCGGTATGAAAACACACTTGTAGACCAATCAAAGGGCACGTCTGTACTATCCAAATTATTTTATAAATTGATGTAATGAACATTTAATTCTTATCAGATTGAAGGTGTGTTTGAGGACCAGGATTTCAGGGCAAAGGTTACCAGGGCAGAATTTGAAGAAATGATTGATGATTTACTGAAAAAGGTACCTGGGCCTGTTGAGGAGGCTTTGAAATCTGCACACATGAGAATGGTAAGATTTTAAGTGTTTGACCAGGATAGAAAGTCTGAAATAGAACATGCTGAATTTGCTCATTTAAGCGTCGGAAGTGTGAATATCACACATTTAGCCAGAGGGAATATATAGTCTTCTTTTTCTTCTAAGTCATACCAGATTTGAATCTGCCAAACCTCCTCGCCTACAGGCTTGAATTTATTACAAATTATTAACCATTAGACTGATGTTTGTATTTCTCATTCCTCACTATAGAGCCACATTGAGAGTGTTATTCTCGTAGGGGGAGGAACAAGGGTACCCAAGCTGCAGGAAGTTTTGCTCAAGGCAGTTCAGAAGTGAGCAAATTAATTAAAATATTTTACTAGCTACATTTGATCAGGGCAAATTCCTCATTTTTATTGATTGTTTTATGGCAACAGTGGAGTTTTTCTTCACAGTTTTTATTAAGCATTTTTGGTCTTTTTGTTACAATTACTGTAAGTGATTAATAGACTTGTAACTTTTGTAATATGGTATTTGTAGCTGATATTTTTGTTCAACAATTCCAAGCAGGAAAATATTATCTATAAGTGTTTTATTGATCGTGAAGTTATTTTCTTTTCCTGAAGACCTGAGCTGGCAAAGAATTTAAATGCTGATGAAGCTGCAGCCATGGGTATGTTTAGTCAAACAATATCCAAGTTACTTAATACTATAAACACTATTGTGTTTTCGTTAGTAATGTAACATAATCCCTGAATTGTGAAGAGGGACAACAATGTTATTACTAGATGTAGCTCTCGCTAAGTGACAACGAGCAACAATCAAATTAAATCCCCTATATCTAACTTGCGTGACTG
>JAOBBB020243184.1:0-11290 GCA_025331005.2 Zoanthus gigantus | reverse complement strand
GCTTCAAGTTAGCTACTAGCACGTTTGTGCTATCTATACTTGAGTTCATCTTTATAGCCACATCCCACAAGCATTACTTAATGTGTTCTTTTTGGGAACCTGCATGAGCCTGTTTCCTAGCTGTGCTGTGCTGTGCTGATGAGCGAAACAACTGTCCATGGCTGGTAGCAATCAGGCTCACTATTATTTTATGGTAGATTTAAGGGGTAAAGCCCACAACCAACGTGGCCATAGTGCCCAATATAGTGGCTTTACGTTAGTTACTAGCTCGTTTGTGCTATCTATACTTGAATGAAAACATGATTTTTACTTCTTAGGTTTTTATAGCAATTGCTCTAAGTGTGTATATAACCTTGAAGATCGTTCTAGAACGTTTTACCATAGTGTTGTTTTGTTTATAACGCTTTCAGGAAATCGTAAACGAAAAGCAGAATCGACTGAAAGAGTCCATGAAGATGATGGGACTAGCAAACTGGATTCACTGGTCAGCGTGGTTCGCCAAAAACCTTTTGTTTCTGCTTATTTCAATTGTTCTCATCACAATCGTAGTGAAGGTAGTTTGTTTCAGTTTTATAAAGTAGCCATTAACATTGTTATTCTAAATATTGTATTTAGATGTCCAAAGTAAAACTCTATAGTTGGATCTATTTCCCTCCGATATATACATTCAAACTATCGGTCCTAACTATTCAGCTCAGTTATGATAGTTTCAGTTCCAACACCTCTATTTTTTTGCTACATATGATAACCCGTATTTAGTTTTTTAAAATTTTTGTGTTGGAAAAAACTGTAAGAAAATTAAGCGATTGCTTTTCTGAGTATTTGAAAGACGTTTAAACCTTGCAGATGTTAGAGCACTACGATTGATGAGGTATACATTTTGAGAACATGTAAATTTGCGGCATAGTGAAACACATTGGTACTTATGAAACGCGACAGAGAAAAGAGGAGAAATTAATTTTTCGATCTTGGCAGTTTAGCTGCATTTATTAAAGGGAACCTCGGCTGTCCAACAATATCAGTCTCAAATACGAGTTTTCCTCAACTTGTGTCTACATCAGCAGCTCATATTTGATAATTCTGTGTATATAGTCACACCAAGCGATTTGTTTTGATCAATAAATTTCCTGCGGGCCGCCATCTTGAAATGTGACGTGTTTGCGTTGTAGTGCCAGTCTCTACTCTTGATAAAAACAATAGCAATGAACGAGTGGGGTCTGGCACTGCAATGCAACTACGTCACATTTCAAGATGGCGGCCTGCAAGAAATTCAGTGATAAAAACAAAACACTTAGTGTGAATTCTATATAGAGAATTATCCAATTTGAGCTGCTAATGTAGATGCAAGTAGAGGAAAACTCTTATTTGAGATTGATATTGTTTTACGGCCGAGGTTCCCTTTGATAATATTTTGTCCATTTTATTACAATAAGCTTTTACTTTTTACCTTTTTATCCTGCATACTATCTGTTTACATTTTAACTCTTTATGTAAACCCAAAATTGTCTCGGTATTCTTCAGTTTCTCTGACGAAATGCTAGCGCTTGAAACGTTAGTTCCTTACACTACTTGAAGCGATAATTATATCAAGTAAACATGCATGATTTCTTTTTTTCAGGCATTCAAAATATTTGAATATTCGGACGGGCTTCTAATCTTTGTGATTTTCTTACTGTTCGCCATGGCAGCTATCATGTTTGGTTTCTTTGTCAGGTGAGACTCGGAGATAATGTGGAACTTGGAACAAGCCATAACTTAATCACTGTGATATAATACTTTTCTACTATGCAGTGTAAAATGTTTATAGTTAGGTTTAGCACGTCGAATCATAGCATATAAACATAATATGAAAACCCTTAAACGTGTAAAATGTTGCTCAAAGGATTAAAAATGTAACTTAAAGTTCAGTACAATAACAACTGTAATAAAAAGACCTACTATTTCAAGTGATAAAGTTTGTTTAAACTTTTTTTTTTTTTTTTTTACGTTTTTGTTAGTAGTAATAAATTTTATTGGAGTGCAATTTGATTTAAAATCAGTAAAGTGTAGAATTTTAAAAAATGGCCAAACGCTTAATGCGAGTTCTTTTGAAGTCAGAGTACAGTAAAAACCCGCGTATAAGAACCTAACATTTAAGAACCTATTAGGCTAAAATCCTAAAACAGGTTCTTATTTTCAAAAAATATATATATGTAGAATTAAGAAATTGTTATTGACAATTATAGTGAAGGTTACAGTACTATAGGTTTGATTGTAACAGAATCAGATTAAAATAGTATAGTATTTTGCTTAACGAAGCCTCCAAGAATACTGTTTTTGGACATTAAACACCAGATCATTTAAAAATTCAGCTTTATTTCTTGAACAAAAGTTAAGAACCTAATTAAGAACCTAGTTAGCCTAATTTTACACTAAATGCCATTTATATAAGAACCTGTTTAGGCTAACTTGGAAAAACCTAGGTTCTTATAGGCGCGTTTTTACTGTATAAGGTGGCATTTTCTCCTTAGTTGGGGTTCACCGTCAAATTATAATATCTGACACCCTTGGTCCGCCAGCTGTTAGTACAAAGCACTAGCCCAATTCCAGTGCCAAATCATGCTTATACAGAAACTGAAGGAAAACGCCTTAGAGAGTCACCATTTTGATTCTTTCGCATCCGGATAAAAGCATCTTTTTGCCCAGGCTCTCTCGGTTTGAAATTGAGCAATGGCCGGCTAAAAAGCATAGGGCGCAAAACTTTCTAAAAAAGGGACCACTCCGAAGAATTTTGTTTGGTCTGAGAGACACGTGACCAGTCTTTACCAGAGTCTCTTCTCTATGAGGGTGAGGCCCTGGGAACGAGGCTGAATTCAATTAAGAAATAAAACATATTCTCTGTGCCTTCAAAGCCTGGTGAAAACCAAGGTAAACGAGAAAATCAGTGAAAAAAGTCAAGGGTTTTCACCTGCTCCACATTCTCACAAACTTTGCGAAGGTTTTCACCAGACTATGAAGGCACGGAGAACGTGTTTTATTTCTTTTTATAAAATTATTATTTTCCGTTTTTACAAAGTGGAAGACGGTATACGAAGCGCGTATGTATACTTTAATTTTATTTTACGAAACTGTAAACTCACAACTTGGAGACAGCCAACCACACTGCTCACGCCATTTTCGTGCTTCATAGCGCTATGAAAAACACACTTGTAGACCAATCAAAACGCACGTACTATCCAAATTATTTTATAGACATCTTTAAAGAACTGGATGATTTTTGGCAGTAACGGCTTGCAATATGTTTGGCATCCGTTCATTAAATAATGCCCTATCCTCGTCGTGCTGTTCTCAGTGCTGGACACGTAGGGCCTTAACTGAGTTCCTCCAACCGTTTCTGTCTTACGCGGCAAATCGCGCCCCTTTTTTTATGAGCCCCAGGCCCCATCAGTCCTTTTCTTCTCCAATGTCCTCCTCCAGGTTGTCTTCGGTCTTCCTCTCTTTCTTTGCCTTCGGGTGCCTACATCATGGCTATGTTGGAATCATTTCTCCTATCCTGCATCAGAATGCATCATATCATTTTCCACCTTCTCAATTCAATTTCCTCACTCACTGGTTTCATCTCCACTTTTGCGAGTAACTCTTCTGTTTTTTTTCTCTTCCCAGTGTACACGCAGGATACTGTGTAGACATTAGTTACTAATTTGTCATTTCCTTTATTAATCTTCCATGTTTTGCAACCCAAAAGCAAGACAGGTCTTGTAAAGCCTTAGCTTAGATTTCCTCGAAATGTTGTTAGAGATCTAGATTCTTTTCAATTTGAGCACATTTGCATCTCGCCTTACCGTCCTCATAATCCAGTCCATAACTGTTACAAGCAAGACCCAAGACATGTTAGTCTTCTTGTACTCCTATCTTGATGTAAAACCATTTGCCTAACATCGCCCCACCGTCCTTCTCATATCCAGTCTATTACTATTAGAAACAAGAACCCTGACATGTTACAGCCTTGTTTTACTCCTGTCTTGATGTTAAACTGTTCCCCTCTTTTTCCCTGATCCTCTACTGCACACTGGAACCTTCATAGAACATTTTGCTATTCGCACAATCTTCCCGGGGATTCCATACTCTTGCATAATCACCCATATAGGCATAAGCTTTCAATGTTTTCAATACTGAATTGAGGCTTTTTCAAAGTAAGCTAACGTATAAGGTTGCCTGCCATTCATTCACCTATTCTGTGTTTCGAAATAAACATTTTTTCTGTTGTCCCTCTTCCTCGTCTATATCCTGCTTGTTTTTTTCCCCTAATTTCCAACCGATTCCACCCCTTTTTTTCAGATAGAGAAAAACGTTATGTCTTTTGAAATTTTACATTCTATCAAGTTTCCTTTCTTAGGTAAGTTGATTATCAACCCTTGTCCCCAGGCTTCTGGGATGGTCTCATGATCTATGATCAAAACTCTACATTTGCCTTCAATAACTCGGATGTGATGTTGTGGACGCCTGCTGTTTTTTCATTTCTTGGGTTTATAATGGCCTCTTTCACTCTTTCAGAGTCGGTTCACCGACTGGTATTTCTTCGATTTCTTTTATTAACTCAAATTCTACTTCATTTTGGTGATGAAAATTACGGGTAGAATCATATTTAAGACAACGCTTCGGTGTCCTCATGACACCATCATCAGGTCGGCAAAATATATTAACAGATAAAAAAACTATTAATGTTTAAGTTCGTTTGTACTAATTATAGGATTTTCTGGTTGGTCTCTTGAAAAACTTCCTTGTTCTGTTAAGTTTTCCATTGCGCAATGCCTTTGTTAATCAATGTCTTCATTTGCTGGTTCCTAGCAGCTTGTTCAGCACACATCACAAAGCCTTTCTCCATTAGCGTTTCGTTTTCCTAGTCCATGTCTTTTTACAACTCTCTTGTAATCCAGGTTTTGACCACCCACTTTTGCATTCATATCTCCAGTGATTATCAACATATTGTGTGGAGTACATCTTGTTGCCTTTTACAGAAATCATCTTTTGTCTCTTCATCTGCATCTTCTGTGGGCGCGTAAACATGTACTACTGTCAATTTGATGAACTTGGAATAAAATCCGCTTGTATTTAAGAAAAAAAACATGTTTTCCGCTCCTTCATAGCCTGGTGAAAACCGAGACGAACGTTTGGAAGATGTCGAGAGCAGATCAGTGAAGATAGGTTAGAGTTTTTACCTGCTCGAGAATTCTCAAAAACTTTTCCGAGGTTTTCACCAGGCTATGAAGGAACGGAGAACATGTTTTATTTCTTCTATAAAACTTTTATTTTTAACAAATGAAGCGCGTAGTTATACTTCAATTTCTTTTATGAAATTGTAAAATTTTACAACTTCGAGACATTCAACCATATTGCTCACGTTATTTTCATGCTTCATAGCGCTATGAAAACACTCTTGTAGACCAAACAAAACGCTCGTACTATTCAAATTATTTTATATAATTCTCTTATTGATTGGGTTTCATTCCACGAGTGTTTTTGTTGCTCTTTTTTACATTAGTTTGTCCACTCCTTATCTGTGACTGTCGTCTTCTCCTCAAGAGTGGATAATGGTTTCTTAATCTCCTGATTGTAACTTTCCTTTCCCTGTCCAGTGTGTTTCACTGATTCCAATGATATCTATATCTTCTTACCCATCTCATTTGCTATTTGAACGACATATTTATTTCTAAACAGCGTCCGCACCTTCCAGTTACCAATCTTCATCTTTAAAATTGAGTTCTCCATGAAAATTATTAGAAATATAAGGCTAAAAATATGATAAGTTTTGTAAAAACAAACGTTTTCGGTTTACTTGGTTCAACCTGAAGATTTTTTTGATATTTCTAATAATCTTCATGTTGTATTTCGGGTGCACTAATGGCTTTCTCTGCCCGGGTATGTCCTATTGGCTTTGGCTCCCATGCGTCATCAAGCAACTCGTACGAATTGTTGTTACATTGCCCTTCTAACCATTGAACTTTATCTGTTTCTTATTATTTCTGTAATAAAAATTTTTTACCGGAGCGGATTATCAGCCCTCAGTCCAACTCTCAATCAGGAGGGCCAGTGGTTTTCTGTAGGGGTTTACCTTTCCTTAGCACACAGATTCCGGTTATTTAGAGGCACCGGCTACCCGCCTCTCGTCGCTATAACTCGGCTGCCTAAGCATTCCCAGGGGCTACGATGACGGGGACGTGTGACATGCAACTTTAGTAGCAGAGCCTATGGTTTGACGGTAGGCATTGCTCGGCATTTATGAGGAGAACACTGGTAGCACTTGTTAACTTTACCGAGATCTGTAACCATTGCCTTCGCCCCCTTAATAAATATAAGTTCGGAATTTAAAAAACAAAACCTCTACAACTCAAATTTCTCTAAAAAAACCCAGCTTTTTCTGCGTCTTTTCTCAGGCTTAATCCTCATCGAATAATCTGGAAATATTTATCAGTACTGCTCATTTATCGACTTATTTTCCTATACAATGGGTAACTCGAAATTTCTCACTGTGATGTGGGCAAATTTGACAAAAATCAGAAGTGCTTGACTATATGCTACCCGGTTCTTTGTAGGATGCAATTCGTTTAAACATGGAAGGAAAACATTAGAAAATTACTTTTGCTTTTACTGTGTTTCATTTTTATTCTTCAAAAAGTATGGGAAATGCCGGAAGATTAAACTACCAATAATTTTGTTTTAAGACGTTCAAGATAAAACATCATTTATTGCACTATTGTAAATCAAGTATGAAAAGTTTAAAGTTATGTTTGAAACTTTAACTTGTTAAACCATTTAGTGACTAGAAGATGAAAATATTGCTGGAAGTTCCAAGCACGTGTTTCATCCTTAATAATAAATTGAACACGTAATAACCTGAAACATTTGGATAGTCTGAAGTTTCATTTGTGTGCTCACAACTTATGTCAGAAACGATTCTAACATCGTAACTGCAGAATGTTCATGCTATTTTTTAGTTATTTGGTTTATTATATAGACACCGATGAAACACCAGGATTTCTCCAGTAACGAAAATTTTGTATCCAGTGAAGATACCATTTTTATCTTTTACAGTGTAAACATATCACAGTTTTAATCATAACTACTTCAGTCTAGCCAAAGAAATCGTTGTCGTTGTCCTCGTACGTATTTCATCGGTTTCTATATAATAAACAAAATATTACATGCCCGCAATTGCATACGAATTTTATCTTCGAGTGTTTTAAGTCTATATTCTCTACACTGAATAACTGACCGATATTCAAACTTTTCACTCTATAGCTTTGCGACTCTCTCGTTCCAAGTCATCGAGATTGTGATCAAAACGGCACAACTTTGACTCTTCACAACGCTTGGTTCCACTGAACCGTTTCACTAACTCTTCTTGATAATTTTTGAAGATGTATTCTCGAAGCTTTTGCCTTTTCTTTGAATTTGGTAGGGCCCAGGAGGAGTATTTTTTGTCGAAATCTTTATAAGGTGTTTCAACGCCATTAATTATGAAAATATTGCCCTCCTCTACATTTTCTGTGCACGAATTATCACTAAGTTCGTGTGAATTTACCCATCGCCCGCCACAAATGCCTACGGGTTGGTGATGTGCATTATGTAGCTTTGCTTCCTTGCTTTCTTCACTCTCATGACCAGATGGATGATAACATAGCATCTTACAGTGTGGACAGGGCTCTGAACATCTTTCTCTGGTTGAAGTACTTCCTCTTTCTCGTTCCATCACAGATGTGACAAGGTTACAAAGCTCACTGTCAGTAACAGAAGGTGCATCTTCCTGTTTCCACGACTCCACCTCATTTTGTATCTCAGCTCCTATATTAATCCAATCTCGCTTGGTGAGTGCGTTATCTTTTTCTTGTTTTTTTATACTATTCCATATTCGACTTGGGAACTGTTTCAGTAGTTCATTTGGCAAAAGATTTTCAAGTTGGTTTTGAAATTTGTCTGAAAAGGCGTCTTGAAACTGCTGAATGTAGGTAGTTGCAGTTGATGAAGCGGATTTTATGGTTTCTATTACTGTATTGGCAAAGTATTCTTTTCTACTACTTTTAGCTATAAGTTCAGTTAAGATTTTCTGGTAATGTTTACGGGAATCGTAAATTGCATCCAGCAAATCACTTATTTCGTCTTCTCTGATCATTTTGATTAAGTCAATTTCGATATGTGCTTGCATAGTTTCAGACGATTTAACCCATTTCTTGGTGCTTACTCGCTGAAAAGTATCGAAAGCAAGATAGTCCTTGTATCCACACTTGTACGCCTGTTTAAGAGCAGCAGAGATTTCCGCAGCAACCGCTTTAGCACCAACAAACCCCCTGCACATATTTCTAAACTTGTCGTAAAGGCGATCCCTAGAGTTTTGTAACTTAACTGTCACGTTGTTTTCCCTATCCCACTGATTTTGAATACGTTTAAGTTTTTCGTTTAATAAAGTAAAAACAACTTGATGTAGACGTTGTTTTTCATGTTTGTTTGAAATAGAGTGTTTTTTAATTGCTTCGTTGGTGAACAAGATGGCATTTGAAACACTTTGTGCGTTATATCTTTTGACGCTCCGTAAATGTTCTGTTACTTGTGAACTAAGTTGTTTTGCAATCTTTTCCATGTTTGGTTTGTTCTTGAAGCCAACGAACTGCATGAGCTTTTCAAATCCGTCAGAAAGATGTTCTAGACCCTTTGTAAGCCAATTTGTTCCACTTTCGATTTGTAATTGTTTTAAAACATGTGAGTATTCTTCTCTTATCTTTTGTTCCGTATTCAAAGGACAAGAAGATTGTCTTGCCTTTTTCAAATGCTTATCAAATATGTCACAAAACAAAACATTTTGTCGGGTCTCGTCAGAAAGATTCCGACTATCAGTCTCCCACTGTTTTTTAAGTTCATTCCAAATAGCTTCTTCTAATTGTTCTTTCTGTTTACCGAATCTCCATTTAGCTTCGTGTGCATCTCGTAAAAGTTGTTCCCATGTTCGTTGCCTTTCAGTTTTAAAATAATTCCACTGTCGTAATTCGTCAGTCTTGAACTGCTGAAACTCTGCTTTTTTTAGCAACTTGGTTACTGCTGTTGTTTGTTCTTGATCGCTCAAAGATACATTGCGACGAAGTTTGTCAATAAGGTCATCGATGCTTGGCTCGGACTTTGCAATTAACAAGTCATGCTCAATTGAATTGTACGCTTCAGAATACTTGTTGGACAATTGTTCTCGGATGTCATAAAGTTTATCTTGGAGGTCATTGTATGACTGAAACTGCAACGCTGTCTTGAAGTTTAGTTCAAAATCGGAGGTATCGATGCAATGTATTACCAGATTAAGATATTCGACCCACTCTTTTAATGTCTGGCTTCTGACTGAAGATTCCTTCATTCTTTTATGCATGTACTCGAGAAGCTGGTGAACTTTTTCCCCGTATTCGAAGTTAGGAACGTCGTCTGGCGGTTTCTCGCTTTTATTTAACAAACCAAGATACTTCACATCACTCTCAGCTTCGTTCCCGCTTGTCTTGAAATTTGAAAGAATTTTTTTTAGATTTTTTCCGCCGCTCTCAGCAGTGCTGCTCATTGTCGGATCACCGCCAGCAACGTTTGAGTCTGCAATCTTGTCAGCGGCATTTTGAAGTTCCATAACAAGTTGTCGACGATTCTCTTCAAAACCTTCAAGGTCACTTGGAGAAGTTCCTACCTTACTGTAAACAAAAAAAAGTAAAGATGATAGTCGGCCAGCGCTTTCTTGTGCAATATTTGATCCTTTGAAAGCTAACATCACAATTGGTAGAACTTCCTTTATGGCGGAGTCTTCTTCGTTCACAGTAGTTACAAGACATGCATGAGCTGGTAGAACTGCAAATGTAGCCATGCGATTGTCTCTTGACACGGAACCCTCTGTTCCAAAATACTCGGGGCTTCTAATTCCTTCTGTATCCATAATAAGTACATAGTCAATTCCTTCACGGTTTTCTGCTTTGGCCAACTGCAAGTGTACTCCTCTTGTACATTGCCCTGCAGAGGTTTGGAGTTGACAGCCAAACATTGTATTAAGAAGCGTTGATTTGCCTGTGCTCTGTGTTCCCATAATGCTAACAACGAAAACTTTTGGTTCTCGACCAAGTTTTTGGGTAAGATTGTAATCTAACTCAGACATTACTTTCTCGAACCACTTTATGTTTACACTTCCAGCATCACCGTCCATTATCTCGAGTGAAAACCCGTCCATCAGATACTGAGCAGCCAGCTTGGGTAGTTTGGAATACATACCAGGTTTAGCAGAATATATATGGCTCAACTCCCTCCAGCAATGTGTAACACTAAAACTTTTATTTACAAACTCTTTTTTGGCCCTGTAGTATCTTTGAAGTGCGTCACTGTCTCTCGGATTTTCTTTGTAATACGTCCATGCTAGATCTTTTGTTACTTTTTCTCTGCGTAACAATTGATCGCAACGTTCGTTGATAAGTTTGCTGAACTGTTGCACTCCAATAACGCGCAGATCAATGTCAGACTCATTTAGCAACGCCACAAACTGCTGAATAAGTGGTAGTTTCATCTGGTTAGCAGCAATATTTGAACGAAACATCTCTTCGTTTCTTACTTTCTCAGATTTGTCCTCCCGTTGAACAAAATTTGCGCAAATACGTTTGATCTCCGATTGAATATCACATTGTTTAGCAAAGCTATTTTGCATTTGCATTTTTTGACGTAGGCCATCAAAGTTCTCTCCTTCTAATCGTTTCTCTATGTCATTAAAACCAATAATTTCATTATCTATTTGTCTACGATCGAAAGATATGTTAGCGATAAGTAAGCGATCCTCTGGTTTGATATTCATCTTTTTGCTATAGTGGGGTATAGCTTGTTTTAATAAACGAGATACTCCATGGAAACTACCTTCGATCGATGTTTTCGATTTATCTTTCCGAGGTTTCTCCAAACTGCTGTTATTTTTCCATTTTAAAATGGTTATTCTTTCCTTTGCATATCTGTGCGATTCAACGACTTCAGACAAAGAGTCATCCGGTCTTAGCTCAACAACAATAATGTCTGAAAACTGAATGACGTATTTCCAAAGAGGCCCATAATCCCCTCGCACAAATAAAGTAAGCCATGGATCAAAGTTTCCCGCTTTGCTTTCATTTTTAAGAAAACCGACTCCAAGTTCGGCTATCGTCCCGAGAGTATTGTTACTTACAGAACTTGTTATACTACAATTTAAAACTTCTTTGATTAAGGGTATATTCTCTGTTTGTGCTTCTGGGCGTCTCGATAAAAATGCTATTCGTGGAAGGTG
>JAOBBB020243096.1:0-11291 GCA_025331005.2 Zoanthus gigantus | reverse complement strand
TAGGTGAACTTTATTTTCAATTTTTTTGTTAATGAAATTTTGACTAAATTTTGTAAGACTTTGTATGGGAAATTTTTCATATGACTAATTTCTAGCTTAGGCAGCCTGTGATCAGAATGACATGCTGTAGCTTCGAACTGAGTGATTGAGCCACCTGTGGCGTAGCCAATAGGAACTTCAAGAAGATGGAGGTCATTAAAAAGCGTTTGGTGAATTACGAGTATTTTATGAGTATCTTCGGCGGTCCCAATTTCATCAATAAGTTGGAAAGTGAGGTGAAGCAAAGGGCTGCTGTTTTGATACCGTTGTTATTAAAGGAAGCAAAACTTCACGTCTTGCTCACTCAAAGAACCTATCGCGTTTCGTCACATAAGGGAGATGTTGCATTTCCAGGCGGAAAACAAGAATCTTGTGATGTTGATTTAATTTCCACAGCTTTGAGAGAAGCAGACGAGGAGGTAGGAATTAAGGCAGAAAATGTTTGTATTCTTGGTGTATTGTCGCCAAAGATGGTTGGACGGGGCATTTTAGTGACGCCTGTTGTTGGATTTCTGAAGTCTTCAGATTTTCGTGCGTCCATAGACCACGTAGAGGTGGAGACAGTTTTTCATGTTCCACTGGATTTCTTCCTAGATAACTCCTCCAATCACTGTTATGAAACTTTTAAGTACAACAACAACGAGTATACTTTACATTTCTTTCAATTTACTCAAAATCGGAATGATAAAGAAGAATCTTACACAATTTATGGTTTCACAGCAAGTGTGTGTGTGGAGGTTGCTGTTGTTGTTTTAGATCGACTTCCTAACTATGAACTTATGTCCCAGCGAGAGAAAAATATCATCAAAGAATACTTCCGAAAAAGAAAAACACAGCGTAAAAGTACATTAAAAGGTCAGCTATAGCCTTATATTGAAAATGTGTTATTTTAGTGGCTGCAGCCTCGTTTCGAGGTGTAACCATAATGCTATCATGTCCGTGAGTGGCCGTTATTTAACAATAGAGGTTTTTTATTTAAGTAATAAAACATGTTTTTCGTACCTTCATAGCCTGGTGAAACCCGAAGCAAACGTTTGTGAGAATTCGAGAGCAGATCAGTGAAAACCCGAGATGCAATCAAGGGTTTTCACCTGCTCAAGAATTCTCACAAACATATTGCCGAGGTTTTCAACAGACTATGGAGGCACGGACAACATGTTTTATTTCTTTTATAAAATTATTATTTTCATTGTTAACAAAGAGAAAGACGATATAAGAAGCGCGTACTGTAAATTCTTACAACTCGGAGACATTCAAACCACATTACTCGCGCCATTTTCGTGCTTCATAGCGCTACGAAAACACACTTGTAGAGCAATCAAAACGCACTTACTATCCAAATTATTTCATAATATAAAATCAAACAACAGTATACATCAATATCAGCGCGCGTGTCTATTAGTAAACAAAACACGAAGTGAAAAAAACATAGAGGGCAAAATTACTTGGTGCTGATTGGCTCACGAGGGAGGGCTTTTTTCTTTAATTGTGGGCAAAATTACTTGGCGCTGATTGGTCGCTGGTTTGCGAACTATGTTGTTTTAGCAACAATGGCTTCGCGGTTTGCCGAAGTTGATGAAAACGAAATTATAGATTAAATGTTTTGTTCTTTTTCATGACTAAATTTTCTTGGCTGAAAGCCGTTGAATAAATTTGCAAATTAAAACTTGATTTGCATACAATGCTACTTGTCTTGATCTGATTGGCTAGAAAGCGCGCGAATAATTTTGCCCTCGATGCCATAAACATGTAATCGCATGGTTCCTTGTAAAATTAAGGATTAATTTCACTTATGTTTTCAATTTTTTTCAAATTACCCTCACCGCTCCGCGACTCGGGCAGTTTTGGAAAAAATTGAAAACACTCGTGAAATTAATCCTTAATTTTACTCGGCCCTATGCGATTACCTATACTAATAAGGCTGGGTGAAGAGAATGAGAGTGCAAGCAGACGTTAAAGTGGACTTAGAGGCTCCAGGCTGAAAGATGATACAGGACGACAAAAGCATATTGAGGTGCAAGGGAAGGCTCATCAATCTACATCAAGGGAAGTGTCTTTGGATTTAAGCCAATTCGCCACGTCCATACTGAAGTCAACCATCTGGGAATCCCGAACACAATAGCAACCATCAGAGGGAAATAGTGGATCCCGAAGCTACGATAGAAAGTGATGAAGATAATTAACAAGTGCATGCGCAGGAAGTATAGAGCCTAAGTACCAGGCCCCACGGAAAACAGCGACAGCTGCACTGTCCACGTTTCACACTGAGAGTAGTAGGCCATTCCAAACTACAGCAAGACTTCACAGGGCCGCTAGAGTTTAAGATATGTAAAGAGAAACGCAAGCGCTTCATTCTTATATTTATCTGCCCAACCTCAAGACCGATGCACCTCGAAGTTACGAAATCACAGACAGCAGAAGAGTTGCAGCAAAAGTTTTTCTCGGCTTTCGCCTCTTTCATTATTCATATTTCTCTTTCATTGTGTCGCCAGCGCGTGGGTGTATATGTAAACAAACCACTTACTTCCAGTCATTAACCCTTAAATATACTATTATTAAAACAGCTACGTCAGTACAGTTTTTTAAAAAAGTATTTTCGTTTGCGAATGCAAAAAGTTAAATTGAAATAAGCTGATTCATACTAACCATTTCGTCTCTGACGTGATAAAATGGGAACGTCTTTTTTGTCTTCATTCCTAAGCAAGAAGAAACAGGTAAGTTGCCTCTTAACTACACTTTATCAAACCCGAAATATCCTTCATTTTCTTTCCCAATGAATATCATGTATCCAAGCATAAAAATCTCAATCTTGCGTCTGTACTTCAACCAATTTAACATGGCTTTAAAATACGTCAAAGTCAAAAACAGTTATTGTTTTGAGTTTAAATTCGAGAGTAAAACTTCGATTATCTTACTTAATTCTTCCAGAGGTTTAAAAGTTTGTCGTTGGATCTTTTAAACATTTAAGTAAGGATTAAATATTTTATTGGTAGATTAAATTTTTTTTTTCATTGGTTTAAATAGTTTATCGCGGGATTAAATAATGCTATTATCGGCTTGCCATATCATTCTCTAAGAGGAAAGATGCATCAAGCCAATGTTAAAAATTGTTTAAAACGTCGAAAGGAAAAGCCTGAAAGCGACATATTAGTTTATTAATATTACTACTTTTCTGCTTTTAAAAAAAGGTGGACGGCTTTATATTTTTTTTAGCAAAGAATATAATTTTTGTTTCGAGATCTTAATCGCTGATTGAACTACGATTCAGTCTGGAGCAACGTAATTTACACATGCAGGTTTTAAAATTTTTAACTTTTGGTAGGCTATTTTAAATTATCACAGAATTTTATTATATTCTTCTCCATATAGAAAAATAAAATTCCACAGCGCCAATGGAAAACGGGTAGGTTTTAATTTCTGAAATTTCCAGTTTGTTTTGAAACTGAGACATTTGTTTTTGATGGCAGCTCTACTTGCTTTCTTATTGGTCAGTTGCATTCTGGTGAATTTATTTGTTTAAGGAGGCGGGAAGTTTTCCGGCAGGTCTTTTTCTCCCTCTCCCCAATTTTTCTTCGACATGACCGCCAGCTATGCAGGCTATAAACTCCAATGTTCCCACGGCAATACATTTGCTCCCGGTCCTTGTACGTACGCTTACAGTAGTACCTTTTATCTGCTCATCTACAAAGTGCAAAGAAATGTTACCAAGGCAACGTCTTTAACGCTTTCTAATCGATAAAGATAGACATGGCGATCAATTTGTTAAGAATTGGCCATTTTTTTGTACAAGCTATTTCTGATATGCTCAAATGAGAAACTTTACGGCAAATAGAATGGCTACACCGCGAGATATTGGTCAGTATAACTTGACACTTGTTTTACTATTTCTTTGCCTTTAGAAAATTATTTAAGGTGATTGAGTCGTCTCGGCTAGATCGATAGTTCAGATTGAGACAGGAAAACATAACTGATCAATGTAGCATGCTCACTTTTATGCCCACTTAGCAATTTGTGACAACCTTTTCGATTTCTAAATTCATTATTTTATTGTAAACGCTTTTTATAGTGCTTTTTAGTTTTATGATTTTAACACCAACATTGGCAACAACAACAAACCTTCACCATCGTTATTTCACTTTATCAAGACTTCACTCGTTTAAGAATATGTAGTTGGAAGAACTTAAGAAACTAATCTCCCTGGGTAGTGGGTTGTGGAAAATTGAATTATATAAACTAAATTTAAAACAATATTGGGTAAAATTTCCGTATTGGCGCATACTGTTGTTTGAGCATGCGAACTAACCCTTATATACCCAGATCCAAATTATACACAGGGAAACTGCATGCCTAAATAAATATGCGCCTACGGAAATTATTCCCAATATAGAATTATATGTTTATGGTGTCTGTGATATTGTAACTCACAGAGCATCTGTGCCAAAGCGTATTCAAACACTCATAGACCTCTACAGGTCACATGCAAATTAGCAGGGCTGGACACACTAACAACTGACTAGTCCAAAGGCTAGTGACAACTTAGATGTTACTTGCCAAAAAAAGTTTTACTAGCCAAGCGTTGAAATTCTGAGATGCCCTCCTTGAGAAAAACAGAAACTAGTCCAGTCAATTAATTCTATTTACTAACCAAAGTGGCTAGTGGAAATAGAATGCCTACTACCGGTAACCAAAACTGAATTTCAACTTAAGTCTGTTACTAGTTGGCTACTGTTAATATCGAGCCCTGAAAGAGTCCTTTATATCTATGATAATATTTTAGCTACTGCTCAGATAAATTACAATTTTATTTATTAGAAGCATATAGCAGCGAAAGAAATTGAATTTTGTGGAACACTACAGAAACACTGATGCAGCATTTCATTTATGACATTTAAGTTTCAACTCTTTTGACTGCTAATTGCCACTCTCAAACTATTGTTGGTCATTGCTAGCACTGTAGCAGGATGATCATAATCACAGACCTAATTCGTAAACCCTAGAAGATTATTTAAAAGCCAGTCATAATAGAGAGCTAAAAATCATACAATCATTCAAATACATGTAATATTCAAACAAATATATATGTTATCAGTTGGTAGTTAGAAAAACAAATAACTAGTTAGAAAAAAATTAGTTAAAAACAAAATTTAACTGAAATTAACTGCAACATATATATTATTTTATTTTTGTGGTTCCATAAATAGTCTACTGGCTCCCTGAAGTAAAAAAAATAAAAGTATTAGAGTGACCAGGAAGAGTCATAGTGACTAGTTTTATAATTACCATAAAGTATATTTTAAATGTTAGTCTACAGATATTGCAATGGTCTCCAGCCAGGTATGAGCAAAGATGATGAGTGAGTGAATATTTTTCACACTTAAAAACTCTTTTTACTCTTAATAGAATGATCAAAAGTTTGTTAACCATGAGTTTTGCTTACCCTTTGGTATCAATTTGGAGGGGTCATTAAGTTTTTTGATGTCTCATAGGTTGTCATGGAAAAATGGAAAGAGGTGCTGTATGAAACACCGAACTCCCCAGCTATAAATAATGAACAGTCCCTAATTAAGAGACTACACGAACACGCGGAGCCATAGACAGAGATATATTCAGATTAGGGGTTCTATAAACACATATCAACACTCGTTTTTTGTAAAAACTGTCCCAAAATGGAACGCCCTTCCGGCAGCTGCCGTTGAAGCTATCTCATTAGCGGCCTTCAAAAATGCAATAAGCGCATGTAAATAAGATCGAAGCACCAGCCCCCCATTGCATGGTTAGTACAACGTACTACTAAGCAATCATAATTAAACCTTAAACCTAAACGAACTTTATAGAACAAGTGTGTTGCTTGGTAAGCTTGGCGACCAAAATAAACGAAAAATTTGGCACGAAGAGTGAATCCGACACCCTCACTTCAATTTGATAAGTTATGTGAAATTTTAATTTTTAAAAAAGTTGCCAAACAGAGCGTTCTACAGATACCTTTTCAAAATGAATTCGAAACCGACAGCCCAGAGAATTTTGTAATCAATCCAACCAATCCGTTGGAATAAACTTAACAAACTACATTCAGAAGCAGTGCTAATTAAACTCTTTCCTAAGCATCATGAGGCCCGTACGCAACTGAGGAAGGGAATTGGTTGCATAGGGTGCGTGCCACAGCAAACATTTTTGTATTTGAACTTTTCGTGAAAAGTTTGAAATCTTAGTGTAATTCAAACTTTCAACTGAGAGAAAATTCCAGACACATTGAGGACCAGCTCCACCCCCCACCCACGTATTGGAAGCCTTCCTTGTAACTGGCCCAAAATATTTCCTGGCCCTTCAAAGTATCTTCCGGCCGCCCTCCCTGGCAAAAGTAACCATGCACTCCTGAAATGCTAAATTAGCATTAATATTAATCAAATTTGACTGAGTGCCGTCCAAATTAACCAAATTAAGGGAAACTATATTGTATGTCTGTCGGTCATTTAAAAGAGAATTGACGAGTCATTCAACTAAAGTAGACAAATAATTAACAAACAGTTTTTAAAATAGTTTAAAATATAAAATTAACTTTGTTTTGAATAATGTCCTACTGAGCTTATATTAATTGTTGATAAGGAAGAATTTTCAGTTTAGATCAACTGGCATGTTATCATTTTTGAAAAGTTCTTGTAATTTCCAGATAAAGCCTTTAAAGGCTATAAACCAACGTCACTTTCTATAAAACGACAATAGACGTAATTTCCGTCAAACTTATCAGTAATTGCACAAATATCAAAAGCAATTTAGAATATGAATCTAGCATAAAAGCTTGCACTCCTCTCTTCCCCCCAAAAAAGTTACTTTATCTTTTGCTTAACTTTGTTTCTGGGCAAGCCACTGCTGATTCAATAAAGCACTTGTTTGTAAAACGCCTAATTTTGACACAAAAACTAAATTACTTTAAAGTTTGGACTCATGTTGTTTTTAAATTTTCGCGATAATTGTGTGTCCATTTGTACGTAACAACTACGTAAACCGAAATTAAAAATATAAACTTTATTTTCAATCGCTTCTTTGGTTTTATTTTTGCTAAAACATAACAAAATAATTATAAATTCGTCACTGTTGGTGCTTTTCAAGCACTGCTTTTCTCAAGATGTATTATACTTACAATGCGATAGCGCACTGGCAAACAACCGTGAAAAAACAGTTTTATGACTTTTTGTAGTTTACGAAATAATAAAAAGTCCACTTTCCGGCTTAGCCTTGGGCATGTTTTGAAATTAACGGCCTCGCGTTGCTTAAAAAAAAAATCTTAAAAAAGCGAGTTCTGTTCGATCGTCATTCATAATCTTTAGAATAGTGACTTCGTGTGTTGGATGGTAAACCCAAATATCGTTTCAATATTGGGTCAATTGACAATGAACAGTGCTTTTCTAAATCAGTATTGTGTACTTTCTTTAAGAGGTTTAATCCGGATTTAGAAAACAATAATTTTGCTCACATTTTGCTAAACTTCCAGGCTTTACTTTAAAAGGTTGTCTGTATAGAAAAAAAAAGGCAATGCCGAAAATGAAATAAAGTTGTTAACTTTTTTCACCCTTTGTCTCCGGATACAAATTTATTACTGCTATACATGGACGTATTTACAATATTTAGCAATGAATATTTTCCTCTTATGAAAACTTCTGGAAAACCACAACATTTATGCGCATGCGTTCAATCCGTGAAATAAAGCTTTCAACTCATACTGCATTCTTTAACATTTTCGTTTACAACAGAGCTACATGCTTTTAATGAAGTTATTGAAATTTCTTGAGTGAAACGTTGACTACCTGAGTTAGTTACCCGGATATATTGTTTCCACAGATATTACGCGAAGTGGTGAATACTTAAAGAAATTAAACAGTTTTATGAAATGTGTAATAAAAGGCGCTTTTTAAGGGCTTGTGGCTACAGCAAGTAAACATGGAATGCGAAGATATTTATATTTAAGAAAACCTTTTGAATCTGGTTTAGAAAGTTTTTGAATAGTCACGTCATATATTTACGTAGGGGATTGGAACCGTCTATTGATGTAGTAGTCACAAAAATAATATTTCATCTCAAAAAAGAAAATTTCTTACTCTTGCTTTTATTAAAAAAACCCTTCAACTGGTATTCGCTAAAGAAAATTAAAAATATTTCGAATGATAGAATGTGTTTTGAATTGATAAAAAATATCTCCTGGAGATATTATCGGCAACAGTTGAAATTCAAATTTCGAAATTCTGCCGGCCTTCCTGTGGTATTTGGTTACTTCAATACTTGCCTAGGCTTCCAGTTGTGGTGTAACACTTACCTGCAGGGCGACAAAGTGGCTACTGTCTTCGACGCAGTAGCCCCAATAAATGAAAAACTGATGCATTATATATAATGCATACGTGAAAATGGCTGTTTCGTCCATTATGGGACTCTCCAGTACGGCGTAACAAGCAAAGAATAAACCGTCAGAACAAAGCGCCAGTTGTCAGTTGTTGTCAGAAGTTATAAACGTTTTAACTTTGAACCAACAAATTCATCAAATGTTTTAAAACTGTTGTCCAAGCTTTGTAAATCAAAAGCAACCGGTCTCGACAACATTTCTGCTAAGTTGCTTAGAGAATGTCCTGATTTAATTTCGAATTCGTTAGCCACTATATTCAATAAATCCATACAAATGGGTGTCTTCCCAGCCAGCTTGCAGCCAATAAACTCACACTAAATATGTTGAAGACATAGTTTTTGCTAATTGGCACAAGACGAAAGTTATCCAATCTCCCAGAAAAACCAAATTTGGCTATTGATTGCAAACCAGTGCATCAGGTTTCTGTCTCAAAGTCACTGGGAAAGCAAATTGATGAAAACCTAAATTGGACAAATCATGTTAACATGATTTCCAAAAAAATATCATCTGGGATAAATGCAATCAAACTGGTCAGACACTTAGTTCCCCTCAAAACACTATTCACTGTCTATAATGCTTTAGTACAGCCTCATTTTGATTATTGTAGAGCAGTATGCTATGGGGGAAACTATAGTAAAGGCCTTTCCGACAATCGCACAGCCCGTATTATAACTTTTTCAAACTATAACACTAATGCTGAGCACTAACACTAAGCACTGAGCTTTCACTACTGCTTATATTCTTTGGGAACTTGAGCCTGCCCTGCTGACGAGGCCTGCTACAAATGTGGCTGAGTGTCCATAACTTTGGCTTCAGGAAATCTACTAGCATGCTTTTAAAAGTTCTATGTATCCTTGATTTTGATCATTCTAGCCACATCCTAGCTTTCACTTTAAATTTTCAGGCTAATTCATTGATGTAGATACAGGGGTGTAGCCAGGGGGTTCTATGGTTTCTGGAACCCCCCCTGACAATATTCTTGCTGGTCAATAAAACATCAAAATATAAGGTGGGCTATTCTATAACATGCACATTTAAGACTTTAAGCAATAAATCGCTGAAAAGAAATTTGTTGCCTCCTCGCATTGCTTTTTAACTTGAAACAGAAGGAAACGATCCTTCACTGTGTCACTTTTTAGAGCAACCTTACTGCGATATTTATCAGACCAAACAGCTTTTGGTGATTTGGAACCTCCCCCCCCCCCCTCTTAAAAAGGCTGGCTATGCCCTTGAGATACTATATCTATTTATACCTCAGAACTCATATAAAACATTTATTAAAAACATTCCAATATCTACAGTTTTCAAATTTTTAAACATCTGTATACAACATGTCACAGAGTTTATACGTCAATAAAATTTTAAAATTAGGGTTGCTGAGCAAATTATTTTTGACAAGATGTCATGCAATTTCAAAGATATTGACTAATACTATCTAGAGAGTTTTTTTTAGATTCATTTAACTCAACAAATTTTATAAAACTTTCAAAATTCTGAAAAGTTCAATTGTATAATAATGAAATTTTTGTTCAGAGGCTTGTTGATGTCACAAAAACTTCTAACATCATAAACCCTATTGCAAATATTCTATATCGTTTACCAGTAACTATACAATGGTAACAATATATAATTTGTTTTGGTTATTCATTTGGGGTTGGACTGCGAGATCTGTTGTCTTCCGTTCCCTCATTTTGTGGTACCTGCTTGTCTTCCCCATTCTTTTCTTTTTCTGCAGGAGGAGACCTGATAAAACAAAATGTATTTTATAATTACATGGAAAATTTAATCTATACCTTAGTATTTATTGTGCCCTTGACGGATTTGAATCCATGACTGGGTCAGTTTTTGTTGTATCTGTGCTTATGACCAACAATGACTGTCTTATCAATGTTCCTAAAAGTAATAAATAAATTTAAAAGTACTTCTTACGTGGGTTACTCAATCAATAGTTTCCATCTATGGGTTCAGACTTTTTCCAAAATTCACAAATTTTTAAAAGGAGAACACTGTACCAAAATTCTCTTCTTTTCAGCCAACCACAATTGGCATCATGACTAATTGGCTGAGAAAAGTTATTGATATTTTAAAACTATTCAGAAATGAAATTATTATAACTCCTGTTTTAAAGCAACAGAATTCAATGAATAAGTTTTTTGAACTAAAATTATTTTATAAAATATTTAGGATAGTATGTGCGTTTTGATTGGTCTACAAGTGCTATGAACAAGAAAATGATGTGAGCAATATGGTTGGCTCTGTCTCCAAGTTGTGAGAACTTATAGTTTCATGAAAGAAATTTGAAAATACATATGCGTATCGTATATCATCTTTCTCTTTGTTAAGACAGAAAATAATAATTTCATAAAAGAAATAAAACATGTTATCCATGCCTTCATAGCCTGGTGAAAACCTTGGCAAAGTTTGTGAGAATTCTTGAGCAGGTGAAAACCCTCGACTGCATCTCAGGTTTTAATAATAATAATAATAATAATAATAATAATAAATTTAATTCTTATATTGCACACTTTACATAAAAATGATCAAATGCACATTACATACAAGTATTTACATCCGAGTGTTTACTGTTATATATCAAAAATAAACGTAATTACTCCGCCTACCCTTTCGTCAATCTATCTATCTATCTTTCTATCTATCATGTCGTGTTTGGGAAAATTGCCCAGAAGTCCTTGCGAATAGCTTTGATGTCGTCCAGTGAACTTCTTGTTGTGTTTAGCTTTGCCGAAAAGGCTTTTAATCAAAACTCTAAAATGCTTTCGAAACAAGCTTTGTTGAGACTGAGAAGAGTTTCAAACAGTTTTTTCAAGTTTTCTAAAAGATGTCTTCCTATGAACTTCTT
>JAOBBB020243009.1:0-11292 GCA_025331005.2 Zoanthus gigantus | reverse complement strand
AAGTCCTCGAAAACCTTTGATAGACAAGCTGTTAGTGCTATAGGGCGTAGGTCGCTGTCAGCGGAAATAGGCAATGCCTTCGGAATAGGAGAGTTGTGAGCATCCTTCCACACTTTAGGGAAAACACCGGAGGAGAGTGAACAGTTGAAAATGTGGGTCAACGGATCGGCGAGCTCGAAAGCGAAGGTCTTGAGAATTCGGTTGGGAATCGCATCACGGCCGCAGGCTTTGTAGGAGCTAAGGGAAAGCAGCTTTTTGTACACTTCGGATTGCTCCTATCAATGTTCAACATGGGGGTGGGGGGGGGGGAGGAGGGATGGCGAAAATAGAGCAGCAAGTTTGAAGAAAAATGATTTTCATCGTCACTCTCCCCCACAGTTGGGCCACTTGAAGGTAAAGAAAACAAGCCTAGTTTCCAAACATACTTGAACACCAAAGATTTCAAACAACTGTTTGTTGAGACTTTCTTCTGTCATTTCGTTATGTATATGAAATGTTGAGTTTTGTACTCTGATTAGAGAAAAATAATTTCTGTTGTCAAAAATGAATGATGATTCTTGTGTATGGGGAAATGTGATCGACTTCACCTAAACTTATATTACTAATGTGGGATTTGGGAAAATGACAAATGCAAAAATCACAAAATTCAAGTGCAAAAAAACTGCCCAATCTCTCCTTGTGGTCAAATAGTCAGATCGGTTGTCCGGCGTCCTTTGCAAGTGACTTCAATTTCGTGGTAATAAGTCACTTGTACACATCCCAAATCCAGTTCAATCGGAAATCAGCGAGAATGTTGGTTGTTCTAAATAATATCTGGTTAACTTTTACTTATTAAGTTCGGGCAGCAGAACTTTAGTTTTTATTATTATCTAAACCAAACGTAAACAAAGCGCAAAGGGTGCCGAACAACTAATCTGACCGTTTAATATTTATTAATGTTTTAGATGCCAACTATAATGAATGGAAAGAAATTCCCAATCCTAAATAAAATAAAAACAAAATTCTGCATTTACTCGATCGTAGAGTGAAAACAACTCCTCCACTCCTTTGGTAACAGGTAGGTTAAGATACTTAGCAAACTCTTCTAGGTGTACTTTTCCATCACCATCGGCATCAATTTCAGCATATTTTCCTAGTAACTCTTTCATGCTGTCCATCCGAACACTGCAAGGTCCGTTAGTAATGTTTTCTTAATTTCTTTCTAAAATTCCTTTATCATCTTAACAAGTCTATTATCATTATGGAACATCATTACACCATCACCAACAATCTCCAATATCATCAAAGATCCCCATCATAACCATGAATCACTTTTGATTGTTATAATTATATAGCTAGTGCATTTTCGACTCGAATGCGCACACTCATTGGCTAAATTGAGGTCACGTGGATGAGTTCAAATCAAATGTTCCCAGGTTGGTAAACATTTTGAAAATTGTTGACCAACCGGTGAACATTGCTGTTGCACATCTTGTTTGAGAGCAGGAAAATTTAATAGTTGTGGTTTATTTTGTTTATGCTATATAACAAAACGCCTTATGACTCCTCCCTCGGGAAACATCTGTTTTGTTTCCCGAGAATCTCGATGTTTCCCGAAACAAAGGCATCATTATTATTGAATATCATCAACATCATCACTGTGTTCATCTTTGATTCCCACCAATACTATCACCAATGATCAATATTGATTATTTTCAACATCTTCACATTGGATCAGCAATATTTACCGCTAAACATCGTTACCATGAATAAACATCATTACTATTGATTAAGCATCAGCATCAATAACACAGGTAATTATTGATTGCCGTCAACATAATTACTATGAATCAATGTTATCATCACACTGAATAACAATTTTTTACCAGAAACATCTTTATAGAGCACTATTTAATACCAGCAAAATGAACATGGATCGCCAAAGCATCATCACACTGGATCACCATTGATTATAATCAATATCACCGCTATGGACCATCTACTGAGTGATAAACAAGGCTTTTAATAGCTATGTCGTGGATGTCAACAGCACTGGCTAATTGCCGGTTACCGGTGCGGATTCGTTATATTACTGTTTATCAACAGTAAAGGATCGCAAAAACGGAAGGGTAACAATTGATAAAAATTTTATAATTAGAATCTTCAATCTTTCTGGAGTATGAAAGTTTACGAAGAACAATGGCGGATTCCACGTACAAATCGGACTTTGGCGACTTTGTCGTTTTATCCAAGAGCTTAGGCACTCAATATTCAGGGATCTAAACAACGAGTTATACGAAAGCAACTATTGGTCCGTCTTGGTAAGGATGATCAAGAAAAGCTTAAGAGTGATGCCAAAGTGAATTTAGAAATGGGTTTATCAATCAAAAGGGAGACATGATAACAGAGGACGAGAACTCAGCGGATACAAGGAATCTTGAAGAAAGGTGACAACCTTCTTTTTTCCCTGAGGCTGCGAAGAGAAGTGGCTGGAATTTTTTGACAAAAAACAGCAGAAAACCAATTACCCAAACAAAAGTCCAATGAAGAAAGGAAAGGATCATCTTAGGAGAAGTGACGGAAGCAGAATAGGTAATTTAGCAAAACCAACTGTGGGAGTTGTTGGTGATTCTATCACCAGAAAAATAGTTGGTGAAGGCAAACCGAATCGTGAGGCTCACAAGCTTTCCGATTTCATTTCAAATAATAGAAAAAAAAACTTAAAAATGGGTCTGATGCATTAAATATTTATATTGTTTCTAAACACATTGAAGAACTAGAATGTTTATAGATGACAACCATCTAGACTTTTGTAGGTATCAATGCAACAAAACTTGACAGCACATTACCTGATACTCAAGTGTGTTTTTCAAAGTACACTTATATTTGAATTAATCGTACTAGGTTTGGTTGTAAAGTTTTTGTTTCCATGCAAGATATCATTACTTTTACAAGAATTTTAGAGCTTGAATGTTTTGATGTGGAAATGATATCAATCGAAATTCGAAACCCATTGATCACCATCAACATCATCACCAGAACTCGCTATTGATTTCTAATTGCCTTCAACATTTGCACCATGGATCACCATTGATTACCATGGATCACCACTGATCACCACTGACCACTATCCCTATCTGCTTCACCATCGTTTTTTAGGACTGTATACTAACTTTAACGCTTTTCTTATATTTCTTCTAAACAAAAAATCTTTGAGCACGTAACTCTTTCATAAGGTTAACACAACAATATGACGGTCCGTTACATGGCAAGATAGTCGGGCTGAAAAACAGATGCTGACCTGAGTTTTGTGCTGATCTTATGATATTCTACTAATCCTGCTGATGGAGGGAGTTTGTTTTCTACTGCTTGTAACATAAGCCTACAGTCTTCATACGTATGATCAGTCACGGGAATATTTAGGCACCTGCATAATAAAGGTGAAATATTTTGTTTTTTTTAAATAACGCAAGGATTCATTCAACAAAAAGCTACCAATTACTAAAATATGATTATCAATTTATGCTTACCTTGTCGTGTATCGTTGTGTAACAAAATTGAAATTTTACTGAGCGCAAATATTTACTGCCCTTGACTATCAAGTCAATTTCACAAAACAAAAGGTGCTCAAAAGTGAATATGGCTCCTATATGTGTGTGACTGGCTGCAACACGATGCGATGCCACGTACGTAAGCGCTCAAAGTTCATTGCATAGAAGACCTAATTTGATTGGTTGTAAAGTTTAATAAATGAATTGTTTGGCTTCCTATGTATGTGACTCACTTCTACACTCCTACATTACTAGATGACATTACGGCTCCGCTCGACTAGTCGAGGCAGGAGCCCTAAAAATTGAAAACAGTATCAATAACTCACCTTGCCATCAGTTCCCGCACGTTCCTTGCAAATAATTTGGCGTCGGAAATTTCCTAAACTCAAAACAAAATAAACCCCTATTAGTATAGTTTTAATGGAACTGTCGTATGATAAATAGAAAATCTAGATATTATTTCTGAGTTAAGGAAATTGCTAAATAATTGTTTAATATTGGTACTGGTTTTAACTGACAGGTAGATGTTTACTATTGATTAAGATACCAACAACAAAAATAAATTACTAACTACTGAGCAAAATATTACTACTATACTACTACTACTGCTACTACTACTAATAATAATATCATCAACTTTGATGATGAAACAACAATAGAAAATATGTCATCACATGCCGCTAAACGCGCACCTAGAGGTCACATGACCCACAGCAAACTTTAATATGCAACCTTCGTTCACTATCCAAAATCCTCATGCAGGATTGGTCAAATTGGTCACATGGTTGCACATTACATGATATTGGGATCCAGTTATCAAACACACTGAACAAGCTTATGATGTTACAATTAAGAGATAAAAGATGTTCCCCGTGCCTTCATAGCTTGGTGAAAACTGAGGTGAATGTTTGGGAGAATTCGAGAGCTGATCAGTGAAAACCCAAGTCGCAAAGATTTTCACCTACTCAAGATTTCTCACAAACTTGAGTTTAAAAATAAATTTAAAAGCTTGTCAAGTAAAGAAAGTGATAAAAAGTTTGTGTCTTAACATGAGGGTTCTAAATTTATACGTTATTGCGGTACCAAAACTGTAAAAAGCTGGGTGATAAAACTGTTAACGAGCCATAAATTCTCGATACAATCTCGATTGCATAATAAAATCAGTGTTTTCTTTATCAGTCTCGTGTTTTCAGATGACCTTTGTTTTACAAAACTCTTTCCATAATCAAAACATCTTTTCTGTAACCCTTTTAGGAGCTGTGGCACGTATGCTAATGAAGCAAATGGTATCGTCCGTATCTATTCACACTTAGACTGCAAAACAGTCTCCTCCTTCGCCGGGATATCCTCAAATGGGAAATTAAACGGACGCGCGGACGGGAGCGAAAAGGAATGGGGCGAGGGGCGTCTATTTCCTCTTCCCAGTTTCCCATTTGATGAACGCGATTGGATTTTCGATCTCCCGGCGAAGGAGGGACTGTTTTGCAGTCTAATGCACACTAATATGTCTCGTAAATTTTTAACTAATTTAATATGACAGCAGAAAACGACTTACCTCCGTGCTTGGCTTGTACACAGGTAATATCTATTAAACAAAATAGTGTCTGGTAAGAATAGTACAGTAACTGCAGCTCTGACAATGGCTATTCAAGTATACAACAAGGCAACCAAACTTACTTCAATTTCCAATTTATTGTGAAACTGGCACATGGTTAGCCACAGTAGCTGGACTCTACGGAGTAAATTGGATTGAACTAGAATCAACGACTTAAAAAAGCATGAAACTAAATAAAACACAGTTACATAAAAGTTTTAGAAGATTTAGCAAGGTCTCAGCACTCTTCAAAATAAAATGTGTAATTTAATCAACCCTAGGCTGAAATGTTTTGGTAATATCATTCTGTAATTTTTTTAAAAAAGTGATGTTTCGAGAATCAGGGCTCCGTAACAGCAGCCTGAGAAGAAGGGCTAACATTTGAAACATCAGCTTGAACTAATCACTGAGAAGGTTCGAGCAATGTGTGGTGCAAAACTGATGGAGAAAAAAGAGGATAGAGGACCCAATAGATGTTGGGATTGAAGGAAACAGTGGTTCAAATGGCAAAGGTAAATGGAGTGAGATGGTACGGGCATGTGTTGAGGAGGGATGATGGCATGTTTTGAGAAAAGCATTGGAGTTTGAAGTGAAGGGCAAGAGGAAGCGAGGACGACCAAAGAAAACATGGATGATGCAAGTGGAGAAGGAGAGCAAGAATATTGGTTTAGAGAAAGAGGATGCCATGAATCGAGCGAGATGGAGAGTGGGAGCTGGTGAAATTGCTGTTAGAGTAGGGTAAATCCGGCCAAACCATTTACGGGGATAAACCCAGATCAAAACTGGATTGATTGTTTGATTAATTGACACACTTCTAAAGTTTTGAAAAACTTTTATTATATAGATTCTGATAAATAACAGGATTTTCCCTGTTACTCAAAAATCATATCTTCATCGCACGCAGTGAAGATACTATTTTTATCTTTCACGTAAGAGGATATTAATTTTGTGTCACCATATTTACTAACATGATTACCTAATTACAAGAGAACTTCCCGCTAAGGCACACAAACGGTTCTTTTGAAATTTCATTCACATAATGAGGAAATTTCATAATTATCTATAAAATGAACAGAACATTACATCAATGCTTAGGAATACGAATTTTATCTTCTTAAGCTGAAAACAACTTTCTCTCGTCAAGGGAGATACTTTTATCATTCGAAGATAAAATTCGTATCCCAGCGCGACTGTCGTAAATAATCAGTGTAAATGCATGACGGAGATAAAGAACTGCATGTATTAAATCAGCATTATTTACTGTATTTAATATTGTAAATATCAGCATGTATTTAGCTTAGATTTAGTGCTATATATACCGATAGAAGATTGTAACAAAATTAGAGATTGTTAGAGATTGTGAACTGAATGTGTTGATTGTCGAAAGTGCAGAATAAAGATTGCGAAAATACAGTCCTGATCGTTGATCGTCATCATCAGTCAAACTAACTCCGATTGTTACTGGAGAGTTGCTGAACAAACAATAACAATAACAATAACAATAACAATAACAATAATAATAACAATAATAATAATAATAATAATAATAATAATAATGATAATGATAATAATATCAGATTTATAAAGCGCATTTACCACATAAATTAGTTCAAATGCACTTTACAAAAGAGTGCAGAGTATAGAGTTGACCATTGAGAGACTTAGATCGTCGACTGCGGTGGCTCACAAATATTTTATGTATTAACAATGTTCTCAACAGAAGAGACAGACCACACAACATCGGGATCATTACCCTACTCTTTACGATGTAAGTGTGTGGGTTCTTTTAAGTCTCTCGATAGAGGGTAGGGAGACCGTACCGGGCCAACGATTTAACCTCCTTCTCCGATAAGACTTTGTCCGGCCGGGAATCAAACCCAAGTCTCCCGCACGTTAGACTGGCTAATAAGGGCAAAAGGCTGAATAATTCTTTTAAAAACTATTAAAAAGGGACCTTGAACAAATATGACATAAGATTTAAATATCTCACAATTGGCATTTTAATGCGAAAGAGCCTGATGTTTGGAGCGTCATTCCTTCGTGTTATAATACCTCCGGGAAAGGCGGAAACTGATTTAGGAAGAAACTCAATAAAGCAGTGCTAATAATATATACTAAGAGAGAGAGACCAAGTTAGCTCTATTGCATTACCGGTGTTAATAAATTAAAGAGGAGATATTGGATTTATGAATTGAAGCTTTTGATTGATCCGAAAAGAGTTGATAAAAACCTGTTAAATAAAGTGATTGGGCATTAGCTCTACTTACAAAACTTTTAGCGATGAAAGACCCTGGAATGCTTTTAAGGCAAGTTTCTTCAAGCCATTATCTTGAAGGTCTCTAAGAAAATATGGGAAAAACATACTGAGTATTTGCACACAACCATAACTACATTTAAGATTCACCTTGAAACATAAATTTATATTTACGATATTACCTAAGAGATAAGCACACAAAAAATTTAAAAAAAAAACACATTCTAAAGTCAAAAAGTTTAAGAACGTCCTCTTGAGAGTTTGGTTGTCATTCTACAGTCTTTGAAAGGTAAATAAACACTGAAACGGCAGTCCTTCTATTTTAACAATTCTGTACTTATTATATAGAATTTTTCTCTGTGCCTTTCATTTCAATCATTTCTTTATACTCCCAAAACAGTGTAAAAAGCTAACGTTTCAAGTGGTAGGCTCTCGCCAAAGCAATTCAACGACAGCCTTAAGCAAGCTTGCAATTCAAATTATACTAAAGTTATTTCTATTGAGCATGCGTGGTTGGTGTAGTTGGTAAGATCTCTGCCTTTCGACCACAAGGTTAATCACCGGCTCTGCCGAGATTTGAAAATTTGTGCGACCTTCTTTCCTGCCTAAGCTAACCCAGCTTTCCATCCTTGCAGGGTAGGTAAATGAGTACCAGCATCTGCTGGGAGCCAACCTGCAATGAATTAGTGTCAAGGGGGAGTCAAAGACTCTCATCTGCTTAACACTAAAGAAATTGGAGATAAGCGCCAGCTCCAAGGGCCACTTGGCTCGTAAAGGATTTAGCTAGCTTGTCACTTTTATTGGCACTGATGTTTCCGCATTGTTATATATGTATATATATTAATTAGTTTTCAAAAAGTTGTAGTTCCGCATAGGAAAGTTTAACTTTTTTAAATACTGGCAGTATTGACAACAATAAATAGTTCATTATAGAAAAAGGCATGCAGTCATTGTTATAGTAATGAAATAGTAAAATAAATGTTTGATATCAGTTTACTGGTACTATAGTATTAGACCACTTATTAAGCATACCCCGTTCTTTTACTTACAATGTTTCAAGTTGTGTAAAATTCTCAAATGTGAAATCTTCTATTTCTGTGATTTTATTATATGACAGGTCCCTGGCAAATAGAACGTTTTAAAAAATTAAACTAATTGAATATTAACAAAAACAAATATTAGAAACAAACAATCCTCATAATTATGAATACATATGATGCCTCGCTCACTTATAGAAAACCGGGCGTGGTTGGCGCAGACGAGGAGTACTTTCTTCACACCCGGTGTTTTAACCATAGCTTGAAAATGGCCAAGTCTTCAATAAATTCAAACTACTGAATATATGAGTCAAAATATGTGTGTGTGTGTGTGTGTGTGCGTGTTTTTTTTTATTTTGAGCTTTTACTCCAGTGAAAGCTGTCATTTATCAGATTATACACTCATTGATTTGGCGGGCTTTATGATACACCGTACCGTCCCAAATTTTTGCGCTTTCAATTCACTGAAACAAGTTTGAAGTTCGCGAGGTTTTTTGCCCTGTTTGTGATCCATTTTTCTGTTTGATTAGTTTTAGAATGGAGTTTCAGCTTTTAACAATTTTAATTGAATGCTTTGCTATTTGCTTCTAAAATTATCCTGTTCAGCTTTTTGTGATTTCTATTCTATTCTATTTGTACTGCGCCATTTCAACATTAACGATTCTAATTTGTTCAAACTCTTGCTGCAATTAAGTTCGTGAAGCTATTTATCGCGTCGTACAATGCAGTGAGCTCAGATTGCATATTTAAAAAAGGTTAGAGACTTTTAGTTCTTGTTTTGTTTACAAATACACGCTCCTGCTAGCAACACAACGAAGTCAAAATTGTTCATAAGCAGACCACGGCTTTGAAACGTGCTTTATTGAGGGTCCTGAAGGGGTAAAATGAGAATTGGGATTGGCAGGTTTTTCCCTGGAAAAATGGGGCTCAAGCCACACTGGGACTGGGATTGGTCACTGGGACTGGGAAAAAATGTTAAAAATCAAAAATGGGAATGGGATTTGAGAATTGCGAAGTGGGATTTGGAAAAAAAATGAACTGGAAAATGGGATTGGTACCGCTCCTTCAGGACCCTCTATCAACATAATCAGATGTTTTGTTAATATATATCAAACTGTCAAAACAGCGCTGTCGAAAACAGATATACAGAAAAAAAAACACTTTTTCACCTTTAGTTGACAGTTTATAATTAAAATTTCGTTCACTCCAAGCAAAGTATATTGTCACTCAAGTTTCAATTTCACTGCAAGCGAAATATAATATAAATTGTAGTTCAAGATTTGATTCATTGTTTTAGTGTTACAGTACTGGTTGTACCCTCACTCATCAGACGTTACAATGAATGACCATTGAAGATGTTTGACTGGCAATTTCAATATTATGATATATGGTTGCTGGGGCACGCTTAGGAGTTGCGGTTTTAATGTATAAAATTACAAAGTGGCCAACAATAGAGAAGCAAAACCGCACATTCGATTTTAATAAAACTTAATAACCTTGGTCTGATATTGTTTCTGGTAGTCTGTTGAAACTTTCTAGTTGGTTTTTCAAGCATTTTAAGTGATTTTGTTGCCCTTTCCACACAAATACTGTATTTGTAAGTCCACACTGATTTTTTTGCTAGGGCTGTTCGTGATTAGCCTGGTCAATTAGATCCTAGTCTTATACGACGTCTGAATTAATTTCCAAGCAACACCGCTGTCATGAAATACCGCTAGAGCAAGTCTGGTTTTTAAAATCGATTTAGCGCTGTTCGAAGGTAAATTTAAATCGTGTCTTGATGTTTATGTGGTTGGATCTGACGGCCTCCGAAGATGCTTGTTTTAAGTGGAAAGGTTTTCGTGATTTTAGTTCTGTTAAGTATTGCGTCCTTTTCTTATGGGGCAAGTTTGAGTCGTGAGTATTTCGTGTTAGTTCTATCTGAAAAAAATATTTCAAATTATTAGCTAGATTATATAGGGTGCTGTGTGCCAAACAACACTCGGCTAAACTTCAGAATACCTGGCCTTTCTCTGTAATTTATTCCTGCACATCCCTCGTTCTTTAAAAACATATGCGCAGTTAAATCAAGTACAGTAGTAGCCGAGTTTTCTGAAGTTGCTCCTAACACTCGACCATAACTTTCTTGTGACATAAGTTTTGATTTTTGGTGGCCTGTTTAAAATTAAATGCGCTCACAATTTGATTATTGTATCTCATATACCCAGAGAAAACATTTTTCTGTACTGCATATATTTTTTGGATAATCTCTGGTTGTTTTAAAGAGTTTATATCGTGATTAATATTCATCTTTTAGTACAATCTCAGACTGATTGTTGGAGTGATCTCTAATTGGGTTAGTCCTCTTTCACTTGGCTAGGGATCAAAATGACCACATTAATTTAATGCATCATGGGTTGAGATGTATATATTAATGAGTCACTGTCACTACTTTTCGATGGGTGGGTCCCTACCAACTCAATGTACAAGTCAACTGTTTACCAAATTGTTTTGCAAGACTTTATATGGGTAAAATTTCCGTATTGGGGCATACTTAATTATGCAGACAGTTTATGCATAAAAATCTCACCTATTCTCTATATATAGCTAATCCAATCCCTAACCCAACAGGGCCCAGTATGCCCCAGTACGGAAATTATGGCCTTTATATGTAATATAAGTTTTGTTCATTTCTATTTCATTACCTCTTCTTTTGGACTCTTTCAAGTTAAACACAAAAGACAGGCTGTGATTTCCCTGAGATTTTATAATATTGAACATTTCCATGGCGATCCTTTTTTTATATACCGGTATATAACCTAAGTCTTGCCAATTTACTTTTCCTAAAACATGATTATCATTTAAAGAAGGTGGGACTTTATGTATAATTCTAGCAGC
>JAOBBB020242915.1:0-11293 GCA_025331005.2 Zoanthus gigantus | reverse complement strand
TTCTAACAAAGAAAGAATATTTATAACAATTACAGTTAGCTGATTTAACTTGCAGTTTGTAATTGTGATTTGACCTGCATGAAGTAACAATTAGCATAAAATATCATACATGCATAAAGTACACTGCACTGCAACAAAGCTAATCAGTATTCATTCACTAGGGGTAACGAATGGTCTCTTAAAAAATGAACGTAGCAAATCATGGCTAGTTCTCGACATTTCGTCATCTTTTTTGTCATGTCTCGAAGTCTTGTATTTTTAAAAATATAGTATATAATATTTATTGCGCCTATTTTACAGGGAACGGAAATGCGTGATCAGTTCTTCCAAGGATTATGTCCTGGTGCTTTTTTTTTCGTTAACTATCATCCCATTTTCCCGATACCATTTGTTTACTACTTAAATCTCGCTTGATATACTCTCATCCAAAGCTTCCGATTAAGAGTCCGATTTGTAAAGTTGATGGTCGTCAGCATATGCGTCATAAGCTTGGTCAATTTGACATAATAGAACAGGTCATTGATGCAAAGATAAAATAAAATTGTCCGTATTACACTGCCTTGTGGAATTCCTCTTCTCGTGTAGGCTGTCCTCCCATGTAAAGACAACATCGACGTCCCCAACTTTCACTCTCGTTACAGGTAGTTCCTTAGTAGAGCACAACCTATTTCTCAATATATCTATATAATTTATCTACTTATTTCCTCTATATTTTAATATAGCATATCATGCTGAATGTATCAAATGCCTTAGACAAGTCCATAGAAATTACTGCTACGCAGGAGCGAAGTTTCACAGCGGTGTAATTTTCGGTATGAGATAATAAAGTCAGAAAAGACTGCATTATAAACTGAACAATTTAATTGTGCAGCTAAGAGCCTTTCATAGATATTATTAAACGCAGGTAATACTGCCGGCCAGTGGTTAATAATTCTCTTTGCTAAATCAATTCATCATCTTTTTGAACTATGGTGTGACTTGACCCATTTTCCAAACTTTTGGTTAGAAGCTTTGATTTATGGAGACATATAAACTTTAGCAACAGGCCTTGCTATAACAGTTGCAGACTCCTTAATTAATCTTTCACGAATGGTATCATGGCCACCTGATATGCATACCTTAACATATCAAAATTATAATCTTTCTAAATTAACTTCGTTTGTGTTTTGAAACTTAAAAACGAGTGGTTTGCCCCTATTATCGCTTTTACGTTTGGATGCTTTTCCTTAATCAGCTTCACTTATCTGCTGAGCACAATCAGCAATTTGAATAAAATGTTTATTGAATAGTTTGGCAAACTCACATTTCTCCGAAATAATAACTCCTTTTTCATTCGAATTTATGTCATTCGCTTTGTTCATTTTAGTGTGCAAAAAGGTCGATAGACGTTCCAAAACTCTCTCGGGTTTTAAAATCTCTTTTATAGCTCTGCGCCTTAATGTCTAATTTCAAATGTAAATGCACATGAAGAGTTTTCAGTTGCAAGCACTTTTCTTATATCATAGTTAAAGCAAACAAAATACTTCTTTCCCCGCGAGAGTTTTAGACTTGTGTATCTGTTTTGCTGAACTTTGTACTTCTCATGTACACTTCGTCTTTTAGTTTCATGTTTTACCAGTTTTACATTGGATTTTGAAAAAGCCGTCTGGGACGGAAAAAAATCGTTGCAGTGTGTTAACAATAGATTGCTATATTTCAACCCTTTATTTTGTGGGCGCACGAAGGCGGTTTTGTATTATCCTTATACATAAGGTTAGTGAATACACTCACGTGCTGGCGACACAATGAACGAGAAATTTGAATAATGCACGAAGCGAAGCGAAGCGGGAAAATTTCTGAGTGAGAGTTAAAAAGCCCGCCGAATTACACGAGTTTATAATCTGATAATTGACAGCTTTCGCTGGAGTAAAAGCTCAATAAAAATAATTTTGAATCATATATTCAGCGGTTTGAATTAATTGAAGACTCGGCCATTTTCAAGCCATGGCTTAAACCAAGAAACAAAGGTTAACAATTTATAGTCGCACGGTCATGCCGGTTAATGATAGATAAACCGAAATCACGCGACCGACTTTGACCATTCGCAAACGCGGATTTTTTACAGTAAACGAAGGCTAAATTATAACTAAATTATAGTATATATGATCTTCTATAACAATCAGGATAGCTTTGAGAATGTTGCAAGCAAACTGCTCTTGCTTTATAGCTTGTGAAAAACAACTACAGTTTTATACCTTTAATTCCAATATAGGTGAAACTCTCAACTATCTTGAGCAGGAGCTGATAAGTAAACTGTTTAACAGTGCCAATTACTCAAGGGATGCCAGACCAGTAGCAAACAAATCAGTGGCGTTCACTGTCACCTTTGATTTGGCATACAGCCAACTCATCAACTTGGTGAGTTGTATCTATAAACATAAATGGAATGCTGCGTAAGTGTTTCTAAAGAAACAGTTTTACAAGTAGTTAAATTTGACACCGCAGTGAATTGAGAAAGAATTTTAAAGAACTGACGTTTAGGACTGTAGTCCTTCGTCGGAGTGAATCCGATGAAGGACTACAGTCCGAAACGTCATTTTTTTTAAAATCTTTCTCAAGTCACTACGGTGTAAAATTTAACTACTTGTAAAACTGTATCTATAAACAGTTTATTTAGAACTCCAGGATTGCTTTGCAAGCTTAATTACAAACACGTAAATATATGTTATAAAAATAATCCTAAAAGCAAAGCAACGTGGTTTAAACTAGTGATTGCTGCGAATGGTAGCACACAGTCCTCTAAACTTGACAAAAACGACATCTTCGTATTTCACAGGACGCGATGTATCTCTGAACAAACGATATATACGCCCAGCGGTTGCCATGCACTATAACCATAAGAAAGAACGATCATTTTTATGGCGATTCTAAGGCAGCAGTGAAAGTGCTCAGCGGTTGCCATTCTGGTTTGAACCTAGCCACGTTGTTCTATTCAAATGTAAAGTAAAAATATACTTAGATTATATAGGCCTGTTTCAAATTCTAAATCTACCATTTGCGGAATTCATTGCAAACAAACTTAAATACAGTTAAATCAAGTGCCACATGCCTATTTTATGATTTCTTAATTGTTTTAGCTCGTGCAGACGGTGGCGAGCATTACTTGTGTAAAAGTAATAGGACACAAATTACTTCTAAAAGCCGTTTCCATAAAATTTATTAATTTTAAAGAAAAAGTTTATCAAACTTAAGTTTGTAGTAGATGTTCAACGTTCACAAGTTCAAGCTAAAGTTTCTTTTTGTTTCTGAGCGTAAAGCCACTCTACGTCTGACAGATTTTTGATGCATACAAATCAGCTCTGCACTCATTCGACTGTAGTTGGGGAGTTGTAATAGGCCAGCTGCGATGACCACTGGCCAGTATCCCTACAATTATCGTTTTGTAATTGTTCCTGAAATAAGTAAGTGCCTTTGCAGTAGTTATAAGCTTTTTCGAACTTCCAGACAAACGGTTGTCCCTTTCTGGGTATCTGACGTAATGGCTCTGCAACCCGTGCAAAGTTTGGAATAAATTTCGCCTAATACTGTACAAGCTGTACAAAAAATATGACTCCAGAGACATTCTGCAGCAACCTTTTCCTCACTTGGTGCGCAGAATTCCTTGGGTTCTTAGTCATGTCGAACGAAAGTCAACTTTGAGAGGCTAAATTGGCCATTCTCTCACAATCTTACTAACACTTTATGCAAGCTTACATCATGTTCCTTCACATCCGTTCAATACACAATTAATAAATCGTCTGCGATATTAACAACTCTTTTGCATCTAACTAGCATATCAGAAATAATGTCCTGATATTTCTTCGGGGCAGATGTGATCCCTACCCCCCGTGAGTAACAAATGTTGTTATTTTTCTGGATTCATCCCAAAGCTCAATTTGATGAAACCCCCACATGAGGTCAATTTTAATAGCTCCATTAACATTATATAATATCTACTATAATGCCGGGATAGGATGTTCTTCCTGTAACGATAAGTCGTATATATTTCAATTATAAAACATTTAGCTATTTGTTGTCCCCGCGTGCAAAGCCTCTTAATATCTGATCTCAGCTCTTTTTAGTTATAGTAGTCATTAAGAGGCGTGTATTGTGTAACAAACACTAAACCGAAAGAGATCTCGCCGCATCTTTTCCCTTATAAAGAAACCATAAACTAAATAAAATGGTTATATGCATGCAAACCCTTACTCAGAGTCTCAGCTCAGTGGGTATAACGTTCTGTTGGCCATAACATATTTCATAACTTTTCAGTCATAATCACATAATCCTTGTGCCAGACAGCAGTTTGGCGGGTTCGGGTAGCTAGACTAGTGTCGGGCAGTGCGTTCAACTGCAGTAGATGGTTTCTCAGGGAGGGACAACAGGTTGCCCCCACTGTACCAGTAGACGTACTGCCTCTAAATCTGTGACAGGCTCCGCTTCTTCTAGAGAAGGTTCATTAGTTGGTATTCTGTGTTTTCTACTTTCACAACGTAGTTCCGGTTGCATATCTTCTCCATGCAGGTACTCCTTCTCCACTTCTACCCACCCGGGAGCCTCATGTGCATTGTTTCTTCTTGAATAATTTCTTGCAGCTGCTTTGCTTTTCTATCATAATAAAATTTCTGTCGTTTTCTACCTACGATATGATGTCGTTTCGAGGTTGTAGGAGCTACCCAGCCATGAGAAGTAGGGTCTTGCAGGGTGACCCATTAACCGTGAAAAATTAGTTCCAACTCCCTCGGTTGAGGTGTTCCGCCAGTCGAGGAGTGCCAGGGACTCGGGCCGCCCAGAACCCTTGTACTTTCTAAATAACCGCTTCGCGATTACGGTTTGTATTGCCAAGTTTTAGCTGCCATTCGACCGTGGGTACTTGGATTAAGAAGTTACATGATTGCACCCCAAGTGCGTGCTAGCCCAGAAAATGATGGGTCAGGGATTCCTAATGTTGCGAAGAAAATTCAGTTTTTTGATAACTGTCTGTGATATGGTCGAGGTCAGATGAGACACCTAAATATAGTTAGCATAATCTGATACCATTAGTAGCATTATAGTCCTTCGTGCAGGGCCATGGACCATGGAGGGGCTCCAAAGTCGTGTGCCCTTATTGGCCCTTTAGACTGAGCATTTCGATATGCCATGTTACACTTGGTGATGTATTCTTTTAACTCGTTTGCCATTCCAGGCCAGTACAAACAATCGCGTGCAGCTCCTTACGCATGGCTGCTGGTACCGACTGCGACCCTTTGGAGATTAGATCTCCTTGAATTCCCAGTTTTTGTCGGACGTCATAGTAGGGGTAAAAGCATTGCGGGTCGTTGGACCTGTTCTCCAGCCAGTTATTTATGATCACTGAACGTATCTGCAAAAGAAAACAGGACCATCGGCTGCCGCATTTTAATCGTTAGATATTGTACTAGATATTGTAAGTATTATCATATTTAAGTTTTCATATCCTTTAATTTAGGATAGCAAGAACCAGATTTTGTCAAGCAAAGTGTGGATTCGCCAGGTAAGCAAAACGTTCTATATAGTAATTTTAATTGTATTGATTGTATTACTGATTTTACCCCAAGTTTTAATTGCTTTCAAAGTTTTCTGGGTAAAATTTCCGTATTGGGGCGTACTTAATTATGCAGACAGTTTATGCATAAAAATCTCACTTATTTTATATATTGCTAATCCTAACCCTAACCCAATAGAACCCAGTACGCCCCAGTACGGAAATTATCCCGCAAAAAAAAAAAAATGAAGTCTACTCTCTTAAGTTTTTATATCTTTTGAAACTGTAGTTGCTGACATGTTTGAAAATTGCTTAACAGACATGGCAAAACCCGTATTTGACTTGGAATCCTGATGACTATGCCGGAATTTTACATTTAAACGTGGATCCAAAGAAAGTCTGGGTTCCTGATATTGTACTATACAACAAGTAAGTTTTGTTTGATTATATAAGAAAACAAAGATGAAGAAAAAGAGTATGCTGGGATATCATATCAGTATCATAAGTGGTAAATTTTCCGTATTGGGGCGTATTTAATTATGCAGACAATTTATACATAAAAATCTCACCTATTTTATATATTGCTAATCCTAACCCTAACCCAATAGAACCCAGTACGCCCCAGTACGGAAATTATCCCTCATAACTGTTTTAAAATTGGTTAGGAGCATGATAAAAAAAACTGCCATAGAGGCCTGGAGTCTTTTTAATCAGTAAAGGCTTTTTAGAAGCTTAAAATATTTACTTCTTTTTGCTAACAGCGTTGGTTTGGAGAAAACTGGATCACTAACGTACTTTGACACAAAAGTTGTGATTCACCACGATGGAACAAACAAATGGTACGCCCCTACAGAATTTAAAAGCATCTGCAAAATAGACATTACGTACTTTCCGTTTGACAAGCAAGAATGCCCTCTCAAGTTTGGCTCATGGACCTACAACGGTGACTACCTTAACTTTTCTAATCAGAGGGACACAGCAGATTTATCTCAATACATACCGAGTGGAGAATGGGACCTAATTGGGGCGCCTGTGAAACAAAATGTGGTTCGTTATAGTTGTTGTCCAAGCCCCTTCATTGACATCACATTTACCATATGCGTTCGACGAAGGGTACTGTTCTACGTGGTAAATCTAATAGCGCCGTGCATTGTCCTCTCGGCCTTAATTATATTTTCTTTTCAGTTACCACCAGAATCTGGAGAGCGAATGGGTGTAGTGATAACGATCCTCCTCGGACTGACCGTTTTCATGTTGTTATTAACTGATAATGTACCAAGAACATCAGAGGTTATTCCTCTGATTGCAAAATATTCATTCGCTGTGATGGTGGAGATTGCTGTGTCTCTCATATGCACTTGTTTCGTCCTAAGAGTGTTCCACCGACACTCCACTAGAAAGATACCTTTATGGCTGCATCATTTGGTGTTCAAGATTCTCGCGCCAGTCTTCCTGATGGTTCCTCCAAAATCTCGACAGGCAAATGAGGAGAACTCTAAGCATATGAACGAATTGTGTCGGTTATCCTCCAAAAAACTTTACAATTCACCTTACTTCGGTATGTCACGATTGTCAAACGGTGTTTCTGCTTGTCATGAACAAGCGAAAAGCACCGAAACAAATAGTCTGCTTGAAAATGGTAACATAGAAATATGTGTCCCAAAGGAAAGCGAATTATTGAAACCAAACGTTTTCAACAACATCTCTCCAGACGTAGCACTTAAGTTTGACGAAATGATCTATTGCATGCACTCAGTAATAGATCACCTGAAAGCCACTCGATCTACAGAAAATCGAAAAGATGAGTGGCATTTCGTTGCTATGGTGATGGACCGCTTGTTTTTCTGGATATTTATGATTACCATCATCTCATCATCAGTGTTGTTTTACACCCTCATTCCAGATTTGGGTTAAGACAAATGTTAACTGTACTTACTTAAACAAAAATCGTTAAGTTAGCAAGACGGACTTGGCAAGGTGATTGGTCGACTGGATAATTTGTTGAGAAATAAAAGGGCCACTACAACATGCAGCAACTATGTTCACTTTAAGTGTTTTGTTAATAAAAAAATATTTTTTCTTTTAAATTTAAGTTGTTGTATCGTATAAATATAAAGCTAAATTCTTTACGAGCCAGGAGGCCCATGGAGCCGGCGCTTATCTCCGGTTTCTGTAGTGTTAAGCGGATGAGAGTCTTAAGGACTCCCCCTGGATGGGACACTAATCCATCGCAGGTTAGCTCCCAGTTAATGCTGGTACTCATTTACCTACCCCGGAAGGATGGAAAGCTGAGTTGGCTTAGACGGAAAAGAAGGTCACACAAAGATTCAAATTTCGGCAGAGCCAGGGATCGAACCGCTGACCTTGTGGTTGGAAGGCAGAGATCTTACTAACTGCGCCAACCATGCCCGCCTATAAACATAAAGTCCCTCACTTAATGTTTTTGACGTTGATAAAAAAAAAACAAAGGTGTTTATATTATTTGAATCCTTGAATTCTGTGGTGTAGTTTTTTTCGCTTTGGGAGAGTATTGTTGAGAAAGAAGGTCTTGGGTTTGGTGACGACCTTCTCGGGACTCACCATAAATCAAACTTTCTGTCCCAAGTGCGAAAATTCTTCCCGTGAATCTTCATCAGAAAAGTCCACCTCGTACTGTGAAAAAACCCTAGTCGCAACTGATCACGTGTCAAACTGTCAAGAAGAATATTCTTCAGAGAGGGTGGTACTAAGAGCAAGTTTGCCATTGTGAGAAAAAATACTTCAATTTCTGTTGTGGTTACAAAATGATTTTTATATCAAACCGACTCACGGAGCTGACTGTAAAAAAAGAAATCATTTGGTTAGAAAGTTTATTTTTAAAACATAATTTCTGTCAGTTTTTCCGACGGATTACAGAAAGTAGCTTCTTCACAAAATTTTAACGGTAATCGTTCAAGAAAGAGATAAATCGCCGTTAACGGTAATTGCAACTAATACGATCTGCTCCGCTTAAGTTGGGTAAGTGTAGGTCTGAAGCTAAGAGGGGAGTGAAAGCTGCAGTCCTTGGTGTAAAGAAAATGGTGCTCAAGAGGGTTTCCTTATAACCCAAATGACAAGGAAGCCACTCGGAAATCATGGCGGGAAAATATGAGGTTGTTGCGTCCAGAAGCCGTTCTAACAACTAAAGAAGGACTGAAAATTTTCCAGAGTAAAATTTATTGTTCTGTCGCGAAAGATGTTGTTTTACACAGGCACATTTCATCCTAAAGTAGTGCATGAAATTATAACTTTCAGTCCTTCTTTAGTGGAAAAAAAATTATTACTCAAACTTAGCATATTTTACATCAACAATTTACAGTCTTTGGATTTATATCTGGTCTTCCGATTTGCTGATATATCTTGTGAATAATAATGTTTAAATGAATCGTGATCCTCGAGTTATTTGAAATCAAATAATTTATCATTTGGCATTAAAATCTCGACACTAAATAGCTATATGACCCTATATAGAGCGGTTTTACTGTTGTAAATTCAAAAGAACTCAAAGGAATTATTAGAATTGTAAACACTGAACTACAATAGGTTCTGACCCACCTCGTGGACGGACATATATTAATAAATAATGGCTGACTAAAACCTTATAACCTCAGCCACTGGCCACCGGCTCAGATCTCTTGCTGCTACACAACCCCCTCCTATAAAAAGGTTAAATGGGGGAATGGAGGGCGGTGCACAGTTCAATGTCCCAAGCATAATACATAGAGGATATTACACGGTGACGCGAACATATGAAGTTTATCTTCGAGTGGAAAAAAATATTTCCATGAGAAGATAAACTTCATATGTTCAAGCCAACGTGTGATTTTCTTTTTATTACATAGATATGAGTGTTTCAAAAATAAAAAAATAATAGTCGAAAAAACTAAGGAAAAATAAAGGAATGACATCAGCGATATCTTCACTGGTGAGAATATGGAAAATATGTCACTCGTATCCCGGATGTAGTTTTATATGAAATCTACGAGTGGCTTATTTACAGTAAAACACTCTATGTAAACATATCTAAAACACTATCTTAAGCATATCTATGTAATACAAATATATTATTTTTCGGCTAGGAGGTCCGGATCGTGAAGTAGCGTGACCTTGGTCCTGAAAATGATGACCTCGGCCACCTGAGCCATAAAATAATATATTCATTTTTTTGCATTTCGAAAACAGGAGTTTGCTGAAAAATTTTTCAGTAGACCTAATCCGCATGGTGGTCACGTGATCTGTATTGGGTAAACAAAGCAAGCAAAATGGTGTATTCTAGCGATCACTAGAGTTTTTAAGCACTGAAAACGGAAGCAATAACGACGGCGGTTATGAAAAAATACATTTCTTGTTTATTTTTTTTCTATATCGGCTTTGCTCAATAACTGCGAACACAAAAAGGTGAAATCTCGGAGGCAAACAAAGATTTGAAGTGTGACATTACGTTGTACGTCCACCGAACTAAAAAAGCTCAGTGGTAAACAAACTTTTGTACTCAATAGTTTAGGCTATTGTTCTTATAAACGTTATTGTTGTTTAACCTCTCTATTCTCTCTGCAATGACAGTAACGCTATAACTTGGAAAAATATGTTCGCCTCTTGCCAAATGCAAAGTCTAATATTTTAAGCTATAAATTGAAGATCACCTCGACACTGAAGAATGTGATAAAAGTACTTTCGCTGCACAAAGTATAAAGTTATTTCCATGATACATGTCACGATTCCAGTAGTGATCACGCACTTCAGCATTCAACGATAAAAACACCGAGTTCTAGAAGTCAGAGCGAAAATGAAGATTCTAACAAATTTAAAATATTCAAATTCGTTATGTCAAGGAAGGTGCAAAAGTGTTAAAAATTCTTGTTCCTGTTTAAAAGCCGGAGAGGTAAAATAAAGATCAGGATGTACTGTACCGGTTTAAAACAGCCGGCGATTTTTTGCAAAGTAATGAATTTAACAGAATGGATCTTTTTGTCTCCATAGCGTTAATAAATTGTAAATATATTTTATTTTATGTTGATAACTAATTCATTTATTTTAACCTTTTTTGTACTCGAAATTAAAATGTAATCGTCTGCATTACAGTAATTCTGTCATAATTTTGTTCTGTTTGGGCACTCTGATACCTTTCTTTGGATCCCTTATATTTCACTAAATCCACACTTTACAAAATAAATAAATAAACGAGCATTCAGCTGGAAGGAATAATCTCCAGGTTGCCCGACTGGCCGTAATCTTTGTTTTTAGCAGGTAAGAATTTCAATTCCGTACAACAAAACCTCCTGTCATAAGCGATAAGAGCGAGAGCACAATGTTTGTTTACCCAATAGAAACCACGTGACAACCTTATGACGTAGTTTGCGAATTAGGTCTGTTGCGCTATAGAAAGTTACGTTACTGCTTCGTCTGGATGATAAAATTCACTTTCCACGTTACTGTAAATACTGTAGGTCTAATAAAATTTTCAAAATTCTGTTGTAGTTGTTTTTCTGTCAACACTGAGCCGTTAGGGTTCCGGAATCGCGATCCGTATCGTAGGATTCCGGCAAGCCAATTTCATCAGAGCACGCGATTGGATGGATTCCGGACTAGGCTTCTACAGATTGTGCTCGGCAACTTTTTGACAACTTTTTGTGTTTGGAGCAACTTTATACGAGTCCAGCAACCTCAAGCAACTTTTCCCCGAAAAAGCATAATTTTCGAGAATCTACAGTGAAAACCAGGTAATGAGTAAAGACTAAAAAATATGCTTTGTAT
>JAOBBB020242826.1:0-11294 GCA_025331005.2 Zoanthus gigantus | reverse complement strand
TTAAAAATCTGGAGAACTGGCTAGAAAATCTTAGGATTATTTCAGCTCCAGGCTTTAATAAGTACAAAAATATATATTATCTTTTCTCTATTTATGTATATATTTGTCTGTAATTAAGTACAAAGCGAATAAAGATTGTTGTTGTTGTAGTTCTAAAGTTTCGATTTTGAAATTTTACAATGTTATGTTACAATCCACTGATATCTTTTATTTTTGTCAGCTATGTTTTTGTTTTTACTTTGCAAGCTGTAAGCTGTATTTGCGTTTGAACGTTCGAGATTTCAAGCAGATTCAGAAAAATTGGGTTGTAATATTCTACAAAATGAATTTGAGTAAAAGAGAGAGGTGAGATGACTAAAAGGTCGGAGGTTGAGTCGACTGAAGGTGACGATCGCCTGGCACAAGCAAATTTATAGCGTGGTTTCTTGTTTAAAGAGTTGAAAATGTTAGGATCACTTCTATAGAGGTAGAAGGTAATGTAATATTGAGAGTTTCTGTGATGGAGTTTTTTCACTTGCTTTCAACAGCCACGCTCAACACCTTCTGCAACTAGCAGTACTTCAACATCAACTGAATCGAAAAGACCCAATTCTCCGCACCACAGAGAACGAGACAGAGATCGAGATACTGAAAATGCTCCTCCAAGCAAGTCCCCCCGACACTCCCCCAGCTCCTCTCCCAGTTCACCACGGCATGAATCTCCACTTGAGACAAAGACTCTTAACAATGCTGGCTCAAAAGACCCTGCGAAAGAAAAGATTTCTGTCCTAAATTCCAGTTCAACAACAGAGTGTAAACCAGGTTGTTCTAGTTCAGTATCAAATCCTGCCTCACCCCCTGGGGCTGCGGGAGGTGATTCTACTGCATTACAAAAGGTTTACATTCAGTACGGTAAGTCTACCGTGTTATCCATTTTTGTACACTTAGAGCTAATAATAATAACTCTACAGTCAAATTTCTCTAAGGCAAACACCATCGGGACTAACCTCAGCTGTCTGTCTTTGAGATGTGTCCGGCTTATTAAGAGTCAACGTAACATGACCACAGAAAAACTGTCAGCAAGAGGAAGCAGCAAGGGAATAACAGTGGGGAAAGTTTTAGTCTGGTTATATTAAAAAGATTAAGAAACGGCCGGGACCAACACCAAGAGTCCGTCTTATAGAGGTGTCCATCTTTTAGAGGTGTTTATCTTATAGAGATGTCCATCTTATAGAGGTATCTGTCTTATAGAGGTGTCCGTCTTATAGAGGTGTTCGTCTTATAGAGGTGTTCGTCTTATAGAGGTGTTCGTCTTATAGAGGTGTTCGTCTTATAGAGGTGTCTGTCTTATAGAGGTGTTCGTTTTATAGGTGTCCGTCTTTTAGAGGTATCCGTCTTATAGAGGTGTCCATCTTATAGGTATCCATCTTATAGAGGTGTTCGTCTTATAGAGGTGTTCGTCTTATAGAGGTGTTTGTCTTGGAGAGGTGTTTGTCTTGGAGAGGTGTCCGTCTGATAGAGGTGTCCTTATAAAGGAGTCTGTCTTATAGAAGTGTCCATCTTATAGAGGTGTCTGTCTTATAGGTGTCAATCTTATAGAGGTGTCCGTCTTATAGAGGTGTCCATCTTATAGAGGTATCCGTCTTATAGAGGTGTCCGTCTTATAGGTGTCCATCTTATAGAGGTATCCGTCTTATAGATGTGTCTGTCTTATAGAGGTATTCGTCTTATAGAGGTGTCTGTCTTATAGAGGTGTTCGTCTTATAGGTGTCCATCTTATAGAGGTGTCCATCTTGTAGAGGTATCCGTCTTGTAGAGGTGTTTGTCTTATAGAGGTGTCCGTCTTATAGGTGTCCATCTTATAGAGGTGTCCATCTTGTAGAGGTATCCGTCTTATAGAGGTGTCCGTCTCATAGAGGTGTTCGTCTTACAGAGGTGTCCATCATTTCGTGTAATATCACTCATTTTTGTATCAAATATATTTCGAAACGTTTTCTTCTGAGAATAATGCTAATCACTACTTTTTCTGTTCTCACCAGATTCTGCCGCGGAGTGGGAGGATCAGAGCATACTTGCCGCTGTATTAGCTCAGTCTCAGCAAGAATATCTAGACTCCTTTAAGAAAAACATGACAAGTTCAAATCCTTCCCCGTCTGAAGATTTCAATAGCGCTAAATCGTAGCATATGCGAACATGCTCGATTTCTTAACAATTGCAATTTAAAAAATTACATTAGATAAATATATTTCATATGCTTTACTTGCAAAAGGACTTACTTTTACATCTAATTTTAAAATCTAGCTCCATATATAAAATTGATAATGAAAAGTAAGGGTTTTGTTGGGTTCGTTTTGCTGGGCTTTTTGTTTAATAGAGATCTCAACGCACGTTTAATGTTAATTTATAGATCGTATAGTAAAGGTTCGATGCAGTTCAATTTGTTTTGTTGATAGTTGTCATGAGCAAGTCATTTGCTCTTTCATTTCTTCAAAGTGCCGAGTTTTCTTAAGTTATTGATTACAACTTTGTTATCTTCGATTATACCATTGGTTCCCGCCAAAAGTTCATTCAAGGACGCGCGTATAATGGCGCAAATTTTTTCTTCATACAAATTTTTCATTAGCGGTGTTTGATTGGCTAGATTTGTGTTGGCTTTACCAACCTATTTTATTGGAATGTCTCCGGTTTCATTTTAGCCTTTTTGCAATCAAGGAAAATTGCAGCAAGACTATGAGAATAAGTTAGTAATTTTAATTAAAGAAATGATACATTACAATTTAAATTTTGATTTTACAGACATGTTTCGGCAGAAAACTCTGCCTTCCTCAGATATAATGTAAATGCGATAAAACTGCATAATAATTGCCATTTACATTAACACTGAGGAAGGCACAGATTTCTGCCGAAACATGTCTGTAAAATCGAAAGTTAAACTGAAGTGTGTCGTCTCTTTCTTGAAAATTTGTATAATTCTGCTTTTTAGGCGACCTTTTAGAAGTTAGTAATTGTTGGAACAGTTTGTTACACTCGTTTTTTATATGAACGTCTTCTTTTTGGGCCGAATCTGAATGTTCTTAAATATTTTTGGAGATTTTAGTTTCAGATATTCTTAAATTAGCCTTAATATAATCAAATGTGTTTGCTGTACACTGTATAGATCTAGGAAGACCTGCAATTTTTTTCTAAAATTTCCATGTACTTTACTCAAGTTGCGAACAATGCTGCAATATCGACAATTTGCTGATTCCATGATTTTGTGTCGTAATGTAACAAAAAAGTTCTCAGCCATTCCTCAGCCTCGGGTGTTTTTTTGGCATTTTCTTATATGTTAGCAGAGTTTCAGCCCGACTTTCTTTAAAAACCGTTCTTTTTAAAAAATATTGTAACCTGTTGAACTACCCATAGCTTATACTTTTTGATAAATTAAAAGCCCAATAAAACTGTATTATGTTCTGACATAAATGAGTAAAATGAACAGTTTGGATTGGAAACAATTTTCCTGAATCGCTTAAAGTTTTTCGGGTGCAAATTACTTTTGTTCTCAACCTGAAAGATATATTTTAAGTGCTGTTGATATGTCTTTTAAATTACCGTGTCTTTAATTCAAACAAGCTGTTGAAATTGTGGTTTTTATTTACATTCAATGCGCAAAATTTGCAATTATATTGACTGCAAACGCTTGATGAGTATATTTAGTTAGAAGGACTTCGTATTTTGTAAAAAAAAGTCGTTGAATTCGTGGTTCGAGTTGCTGCTCTCAGTAAAAATTAGTTTTCAAATGATTTTCTTATATATTTCTTTTTTTTTTTCAAGAGTTTAGTATATAAAATAACCAATTTTTATTTGGACTAGTTACGAGTCGTGAAAGTTTGTGTTTGACTAGAGGATTTCCCTCCGTTGTTGGTGGTGTGTTTTGGCGGGAGTTTTCCCGCCTTAGCGGCTTAGGTGTTTTGGCAGGAATTTTCCCGCACGTCAAGTAGTCTCTGCCTAGATTTTACCTCGTATTTCTTTTAATAATATCATCTCTATACCCTTTTTCTTAGTCAATTTCTAAATAGCCATTTACTCTCACTGAGAGTACGTTATGAAATCTGGCTTACAATTGTCAATCAAATTCCCTTACTAATAAAAAGGAAAGAAACAATAGATGCGTAATTGTTCTCTATTTGCTGTCTTTTGTAGATTTGCTTCCGGGATGAAAAGTTTTCTGATTAAAATAGTAAATGATTGGATGTGATCGTGATGGCCGAATTGTTTGATTTAATTTACCTACATATGACGGTACTGTTTGCAAGTCAAAAGACAATGACTCAAAAGGGAAATACGGGAAACAGATATAATGGAGAAATTGATTTGAATGTTTGCTGGAATAGAAAGCCACCATGGCTTACAAAGGCCTATAACTGCGTGTCATTTTATTAATTATTTTCCACAACCGATTATTCCTTGAAACTGGAGAAGTAGTGGCAAAAGAGTTAAAAGGCTTGCTATAAAGATAGGCTACATTATTGAATGTTGGCTTTAGCCTGATCGCAGGCGGTTGAATGTTTTTTCAGCGCGGAAATCTCACAGGGCTTAGCGTTGCCGCCATCTTGGATTTCGTCGGCTAAGCCTTGTAATATTTCCACGCTAAAAAAAACAACATCCAACCGCCTGCGAGCAGGTTATTTTGGCTTCTGATGCGCCATTTCAAATTCTGTTAATAACCAAATTAGGTCTCGATTGCCAGGTTAGAACTTCCAATTAAAACGCTCGATTAAAGTCGTTTTGCTAACCGGACTTGCCCGCTTAACAGCAGGTTGGTACGGCTCCATATAAACAGGCCCTCGGCCTTCAAGTTGCATTAAGTGAAAGGCAATTTTAGCCTTAGTTAAGAATGCTTAACAATTTCTGACTTTGGTTCACTGAAACATGTGATATCAATAGTGGCAGAACGATTGTAACGCTATTCTGTTATGAAATAAAATCTTGTTTTTTTATATTTTTGGTAAACTTCACATGCTTCAGTGAACTATTGCCGGATTTCATACCAGGAGAGCCTGGGTAGAATCCCTTAATTCTTATAATTACAACATATTACTAACAAAAAAGAAAGACCACACTATAAATCGCAAAGTTTGGAGTTAAACGGATGAATAGTTAACGATTTACAGGTGTTTTAAAATACAAGAATTTCCAAAGAACTTCCGGACACTTTCGCATAATTGTCCGGAAGCCATACATTTCTTAGGAAATTCTTGTATTTTAAAACAGCTATATTTCGTTAACTACTGATACGTTTAACACCAGACTTTGGGATTTTGCTGTTTATAGTGTGGTCTTTCTTTTTTATTAGTCATAATTCGTAATTATAAGAATTAAGGACTTGTAGCCAGGCTCTCCCGGTATGAAATCGGGAAATAGTTTGAAACTTCATTTTTGAAAGTTCTTCGGTAGGGTGCCTCGGTGAGTTAATAAACCTATTAGCCGCGCTATTCGCGTTGCTAGCTTTGTTTCTCTCTTGAAATTTGATAGAATTTTTTCCCAAACAAAACGAATGTTCACATTCCTTTTATTCTATCATTAACTCTGCTCGTTTAACATAGTTTATAGCGGGTTCGGTTTGTCCATTGACACAACTGTCGCCTAATTCTTGGCGTTATTTTTCGAACAACAGTGTAACTCTCTCCTTGAGAACAATCGATGCACTCCCGTGTTTGTATACCAATAAGCTGAAAAAGAAATTGGTTAAGTTAGCTAGAGGCCAAAGAGAATTAATATGAATTATGAACGCTTATAAAGTTCTTGTCTATTCTAAATTATATACTGTGTGTGGTGTTTAGTATTCCAAATATAAACACTCATAAACTCAAACGATTAGCCATGAATCTCAACATGCTTTTTTGATAACTGTTTTCTAACGGAACTCTTGCTCGCTCGACTGAGTACCAATCAGCATACAGAATGATTGACAGGTGTCAAGAACATTACACCGTGCAAAAATTACAAATTTGGATTGGTATGGGGGTAAGGATGGATATGAGAGTGAAGATTGGATGAGATAGGGAGTGGGAATAAGGATGGGGGTTAGGATAGGTGTGAGGGTGCATAGGAATGAGGATGGGAAATGGGATGGGTATGAAGGATGATATGAAGAGGACGATGTTGAAAAGGATAGGAATGGAAATAGGGATAAGAACGGATACGAGGGATGATGGTTTGGGGATGAAAGTGGGAATGAGGGTGGGTATTATGAGGAATAGTATTGGGATAACATTGTTACTAGGGATGGGGATAGAGATACGGATTAAGATTGGGATAACAGTGTTACTAGGGATGGGGATAGAGATACGGATCAAGATTGGGATAACAGTGTTACTAGGGATGGGGATAGAGATACGGATTAAGATTGGAATGAGGATGGGAATAGGGATGGAGAAGAAGAAGAGAATGAAGATGACGATGACGATGTAGATAATATGAAGATGAAGCTTAAAATGAAGATGACGATGTAGATAATATGAAGATGAAGATTAAAATGAAGACGACGATGTAGATAATATGAAGATGAAGATTAAAATGAAGATGACGATGTAGATAATATGAAGATGAAGATTAAAATGAAGACGACGATGTAGAAAACATGAGATTGAAGATGAAGATGAAAGTGAGGTTACAGTGACGGTTGTGATAAGGATGAAAATGACAATGACAGAGAAAATTAAAATACGATTAACGATGACAAATAGATGAAGGAGAAGGAAAAGAAGGAAAGGGGGAAGAGAAGAAGGAAAGGGGGAAGAGAAGAAGGAAAGGGGGAAGAGAAGAAGGAAAGGGGTAAGGAGAAGAAGGAAAGGGGGAAGAGAAGAAGGAAAGGGGGAGGAGAAGAAGGAAAGGGGAGGGGGTTCCAAATCACCAAAAGCTGTTTGGTCAGTAATAAGTATCGCAGTGAGGTCGCTCTAAAAATTGATACAGTGAAAGATTGAGGTGTGAGAGGGATGGGGGTTCCAGAACCCCTGAAAGCCCCCCCCCCTGCATGGCCACGCCCTTCCGCTATGGACACAAATGATATTCACCAATAGATTTGTTTCTAGATAGAAATACAAAATAATGACGGAAAAAATGAAATTTTTTAAGTTTAAAAGTTAAAAGAAAACTGTTAGTGTTATTAGTGACGATAATATATAAAATATAACATGACTTTCTACAAGTTTACACTGGAGAGAGCAAAGAAATATCTCCAATACAAAAACATTAGCAATAGCTCTCCTATAAGTTCAAGCAATTCTGCAATTACGTTTTATTTATCAAAGTTTATTCTAAAATGCATTGAACTACGGGCAACCATAGATCAAAATGAAACAAAAGAAAAAAATATTTTATATGTATATATATGTGTTGTTATAGTATGTTATTTAATACTAGTGAACCTATAATTACTACTGTTGTTTGCTATTAAATATTGTTTGCTATTGTTGCAAAACTTTAGCAATGTCTATACATCGAATGGGTCATGCAAATAAAGCAAGTCTACCTTACCTGGCCGTCGGTCTTTCTACCTGTCTGTCTGTCAGCATGTCGTAACTATCTTGTACGTCTTGTGAATAAGAAGTGGACAGAGTTTTGCTTTACAAAATTAACTTGTAAACACTCGTAATATAACTGAACATAAATGATTGTGTAACCTTAAACTAGTGAGGGATGCATATGCATGGTTTGAGAGAAAGGAAATGATTTAAAACTGGGGTCTACTACCAAAACCTGATCTGCCTACAGTTTCTGGTAGGTAAAACGGGTTTATATTTATACTGAGCGTTAAAGCGAGACACGAATGGCTAAACTATCTGCTGTTTGAGAAAGACACTGATTTATGTATATACCTGAGTCAACTATGAGAACTGTTTTACAAATTTTGACAGTTGTCGCGTTGAACAAATGTTTAGTTTCGTTTTTTGTGAAAGACTTGCTGCATTTGGTTCAAAAATTTGAGCGAACTTGAAAAAAAAAAACCTTATGTTTCGTAAAAGAATGAAAACGGGAATCAAATAATACGACTATAATATAAGTATGATAAAGAAACATAAAAAGTTTCATAAATAACTATTTTAACTTTTGTATTGAAAGCCAACGATATATATATATGTCGTATAAAATTATTATTCTATACGCACTCATTTCGTATAGGCAGATAAAATAAAGAAAACTTATCAATCCTTAAAGTGTAAGTCAATATTTTTTTATTCGAATAAATTGTTGATGATAAAAATGAAAAAAAAAATCAAAACATTACAAGAACAATTAAAGATATGAGGAACCACAAAAATGTATATACACATCACTTTGTAACTAACAGCATTTAGAAGTCGTTAGCCGGAGGTTAGCTTTGTGCTATTCCACTGCTGTCCAAAACGATGAGAGTTAGCTTACAAAATATGCAACTTAATTTAAAGTAAGTTACTATTGATATCAAATTGTTTTAAATTAAAATTTCTGATTAACAATGCAGCCACCAGAAGTTTTAAATAAACTAAAAAAATAGCAACCAAAATGAAAAACACACCCACGCCACTGAATTATAAAATTATGTTTTGAAATGTTCATAAAACGTTGTACTTTTATGGGATGTAGTTTTGTTGAGATTCATTTTTTTTTTTATCAAGAGAAGATTTTAACTTCATTTCTCAGTTTAACTGGTACTGCATTTCCATAACAACGCCGTCTTTAGAGCGTTTTATAAATGTTTAATTAGCTTGGGCAAAAGGGAGCAGCAAGCCAGCAAACGCTTCAGTTGTAAACAAAACCAATACTGTGAAGGAGACATATTCGAGTTTTGTCTTCGGATTAACAATTTAGACCTAAAATGTCTGAAGAAGATCCAGCTCCTGCTGCCCCAGCTGAAGGTGAAGAAGAAAACAAAGACGAAAGCAAAACTGGAGATGTTGATACTAAACCCAAAGAAGATGGAGAAGCTAAACCCGAAGAGAATGAAGATGGAAAAGAGGAAGCGGAAGAAAAAAAAGCAGAAGTAAATAAAGAGGAGAAAAAAGACGAAGAAAAAAAGGAAGATAGCGGGGGAGGCGAAAAGAAGGCAGCAGATGAATCTAACAAAGAAGAAGAAGAAGAACAAGGCTGCTGCTGTGTGTTGATCTAAATCACGCTAAAATTGTTCTTTGGAAAATCATTTCAAAAGCTTTGAGCGTCCTTTTAAATGGCGATTCAAATTTACTGAACACTCCGCCAGAATTTAGTTTAATAGCACCACTAGAAAAAAACCACAACGCACTATTGGAGGCAAGACTTGTAAGCCGAAAGACAATTTGAATTTCTCGTCCACAATAAAAATGTAGTTGTTAACCCGGGAAGAAATCGTAAGTTTCTGTTTTGGAGATCTACCTGTTGAATTGCATAAGAACCAAGCTACTTCATGACAAAATACATAATTCATTGAACTTGTCATACACTCAGGATGAGTATAAAATTTTTAACGAAAATACAAATGTACATAGTTGAAGTGCACAAGTCTGTGTTCCAAGGGAACAATTCCGGACAACGCACGCGGTTTACAATATGAAGATCTCTTACAGGACACATAAATCACAACTATTAATGTCAAATTCTTATTTCCTCACATGGAACAGATTCGTGGGTGCACAACGTATGTTTAGATGTATATACAAATAGCTCCACAGAATAATTGTTTGATGGACAGTTTTAAGTATAAATTAGATAAAAGTAGATAGGTTGTTTAATTTAGGAAAATACAGAAAAATGTTTTCAAATTTGAGGAGCTTGTTTGCTTAATTTAGTTTGAAAATCTTGACTTATTCCGTTGTAACAAGTGTAAATTCCAAAATTTTGTCTGAGCCAAAAAAAAAAAAAACTTATTACTAGAGAAATATAAGAATAAGGAATTATTCTCGTACTGTCTAACTTATGTTACAAACAAACCTCACAAGGATGTTCTTACTATTTTGACTTTAGAAACATTTAAAATTTTTCAGGGTTCATTTTGTTAGCATCCAGCTTTTCCCAAAGGTTTTACATTACTAGTAGTAACAGTACTTTACAAAGTACAGATGTACATAAGTAATACCAAATAAGTGTACGATTTTAAACAGATAAAATAAACTATTAATTATGACTAGAAAAGTTTTCAAAATTGCTCAGATAAAGAGAAAATATTTTGAAAAGATACTTTAAGAGTACATCAATACTAGGGAGTTTACGCAACGAGGAGGGGATCGCGAACGACGACGGCTCAGAAAATTACATTTCTGGTTTGCTCTTTACTTTTTTGTTGCCGGTCATTAGGGTTTGGTTTCTTTGCCTTAAACTTAGTGAACAGAAAAATGATTAAATGTTTCCCATGAAGCTAAATAAATACTGACAAAGTTTTTGCTGTTACGTCCTCGTAGTCTCGACAACTCTAAAAAAGGTCTTTTCACGTTGTAATTTTAGCGACAACTCCGTGCAGGTGCTCAGCTCGATGCATTCCAACGTGCATTTATTGTATTTACTATTGTTCTTTGCCGTCGTTGTTGGCATTGCCGTCCTCGTTGCGGTCATGCATTAAACTAAAACTTTCGTGAAGCGTGGAGATTATAAAACCGGCTTTACGGCCGGGGACTCGAAAGTATTAGATATTATAACAATTACATTTAAACTAAGCAGAGTTAGAAGGGACACTGTTTACTGTAATTCAATAAAAAAGGCAGAATTTTGCGAAACGTATCAGAAGACTCAAATAGAATGAGCCTGGATGTTTTGTTACAATCTTTGTGGTATATAGAATAGCAAGTCATGTCTGTTGTTACAAACATAGAGAGGATGTTACACAGTATGGCGCAAATATATGAATTTTATTTCCGCATTGTGAGTGTATATTCTTTTTGTTATATGGGGCAATTTCACTTCAGTGCAAACGTAGCAATCAGTAATCCTTACAAGAACGAGCGAAATAAAACTACGTACAAATAATCTTGACTTTGAAATGAAAAAAAATCAAAAACATTTTTTTTCTCTGACTTTGGTTGTCTTCATGTGAAGATTAAACAATGATTTTTCTTGTTTAAACTTTGGATCTGTTTCCAGAATATCAAGAAAAAAAAACTACATACAAATGTTCTTGATTTTAAAATGAATTTAACAAATCAAAAACTTTTTTTTTCTGACTTTGGGTGTCTTCACGTGAAGATTAACACGCCCGTAGCCAGAATTTTTTACGAGTGGGTGCGATCATTTGATTATACGGACCAACGAGCGCTCTTTACTAGGGGGGTCCGGGGGCATGCCCCCCCGGGAAATTTTGAAAATTAAGTTGTCTGAGACTGCATTTC
>JAOBBB020242825.1:0-20151 GCA_025331005.2 Zoanthus gigantus | reverse complement strand
CTTGACCCGCCTCGATTAGTTTTCACTATTAGCGGGCAGCACCACTGTTAATTCTGTGTCAAAATTAATAATAAATTATTGTTGTTGTTGTTGTTGTTGTTGTTGTTGTTATTTACTTCGCCTTCAACTTGATTGTATGTCAACATTCACGCGGGCGTCTTAGTTCAAACTGATAGCCCAGGATTACAGCGGCTTTCGAAACAACTCCAAAAATTTCGTCCAGGCTCACACCTGAATCACAGAAATCACACGAACTCGATAAATCTTCGCTCTAAGAATCTAAAATATCAACATTCTTGATGTGCATTTTGAATTACAATAAAAAAACATTCTATTTGCAAAAGAACAACAGCTTTCTAGCATTTATAAAGGTTTTGCATGTTCACGTGGCTCGGGAACATTCTTTAAAATATTTGACATTTGTCACTGTTACAGTATTATGTAAGGCAGGCTAGTTTTTGAACGCTCCCAAACGTTCACCTCAGATTTCACCAGGCCGTGAAGGCACGGAAGAAATGTTTTGTTTCTTAAGTGATAAACGTGCAGTGTGTTTGTTCCAATTACAAACTACACTACACTATGCATTCGATTCCAAGAAAATGGAAATCAACAGTCTTATGGCATTTTTGTGTCCTCTGTTGCATATAGGCGTGAGATTTTTTTCCCTATGTTATAAAAAAGGTTCAGGTAAGATAACATGAAACTAAAATAACATATAAAACTGAACGAAATGTTTACTACAAAAGTAAAATACCTTGGACAAGTTCTTTTTTCGTTTCTCCGGCAGTGACTTCAGATTCTTGGTTTGAATCGTTTCTCTCTGGAGCAGTGTTCAGTACTTCGGATTGCGGTGCCTTTGCGGAAGAATCGATTGCAGTAGCCTTAGAAGTGAAGCATCCAGTTGTAGGTCAGTAACTGGTTGTTTTTATATAGCAGTTATCCAAAGCTCTAAGCACTTTACAAGTGATTACAAATTTCAACAGCTGAGGGTCTTAGATAGTCCGCTCACATATTTGAAACATTAAGAAATATCCTCGATGTAACAGAAAGACCACAACACCGGGATTATAACTATGCTCTTTTCGAAAAGTGCGTGGGTTCTTCTATGTCCCTCGATGGAAGATTGAGAGACTGGATCTACGGTTTAACGTCCTTATCCTAGAAGACTCGAAGGTCTAAACTATTTGAAGATGTTAGAGCAAAGGCAGCACCTTCTCCTCAGTTATTTTAAGACCCTGAATATTGATCCAGCCGGGAATCGAACTCGAGCCTCCCGCATCGTAGGCTGGTGTCTTAGCAACTGGACTAACAAAGCCTACCAACAAATTATACGATTCCCGCGTCGCTGTATATTAAGTTATTGTTTTGAACCCTTGAATTATTTTACATGGTATATTTAATTTTTGGTATTTATTTACCATAATTCAATAAATTAAGCTGTAAAATTCCAACCAAACTCTCCGTGAGCAGAACGGTATTTTGCTGCTTTACCTGGTTGACGTCAGCGACGTGACGCGCAAGGGATCCTGATCACACTTGTGAGTACAAAAGTCTACCCAGGGTTCCTGCGCGCCTAGATTATTCTTTGTTGTCTCCTTTTCATTGATTAGTGTTGTTGTTACCGATCTGTTGCTTAATGGAATTTTTTTGCAACGGCAAGAACAGGGACTTTAAACAACGAGGACGGAAACGCGAACAACGACGGCTCAGAAAAATCACATTTCTGGTTCGCTCTTTACTTCTTTGTGCAGGTCATTAGAGTTTTGTTTTCCTCGCCATAAACTTTGTGAGCGGAATACTATTAAATGTTTCTCCATGAAGTTAAACAAGTACTAAGAATGTTTTTGTTAATACTTATTAGTTGTCCCGGGAATTCTAAAAAAGGTCTTTTCACGTTATAATTTTAGCGATAACTCCTGTGCTCTCAGCTCGATGCATCCAAACGCGTACGTGCAGTTAACGTTATCGTAGTTACTATTGCTTTTTGCCGTCGGCGTTTTCCTTGCAGTCCTCGTTGCCTCAAGTCCCTAATTTAAGCAAAACGGACGGCGAATTATAAAACGTAATGGATTTGCACTCAAGATGGAGCTTCCTATCCAGTACTCTTGGTCTAATGTTGATTCGAATCTTTATTATATCGTTTTAACTTAGTCTACTTTAAAACAAAACTGTCACATTTTGAGCTGATTTGGTTGTAAAATAATTTGATTTTCACTGCCAAATTTTACTTTATACTGAAACAATTCACTTACTTCACAACTCATTTTGCTAATGACAGATGGTTGCTGGGAAACCAATTTTTCCTGCTCGGAATCCATGCGCTCCAAAGCACGTTTTTGTTGCCGTTTTAAACGTCGTCTTTCTCTTCTCCCTGCATTCTTGCTTTGTGAAGCCCGAACATGAACTTCACTTCCCTTTTCAATAACAGAGCCACTGTTATCTAATCTAGGAACATAATTGTCTTCTACTGACCCTGCCGGCTGTTCCGAATTTTTGTTCGCTTTGAGGGGTTTAGAAACTGCGGCTTCAACATTATTTTCCGGATGAATGCTTTTTGATTTTTGGACTTCGTCTCCCTGATTTTTTACAGTTTTTGTATCCTTCGTATATTTGGACTTGACAAATAATGGAGTGTTCAGTGATTTTTCCTGCGTTTTAGAAAAATTGAATACATAAAGAGCCTGTTAATGGAATGAAGCCATCTTAACCATATCCTGAATAGCTAAACTACACAAAAAACAGTTTTCGACTCGTACATTTACCATATTTAGAGATTATGGTATATTAGCTCATATATCATGATGGCTAAGCCAATAAAAAGCCTTGAATTGCATTATCCAATGATCCTGTTTTTAATAAAAGCGTATATAATATGCAAGTGCGTTATATACATAAAGATATTTTTAAAAATTGTTTAATGTAAAGCACCTAGATCAGTTTTTATAGGAGCTGTAAAAACGTATTTTATTATTACAGGAGCTCATTACCAGGAGCGTGATTGTAAGGTACATCCTGCCATCAGCACAAACACAAAAGTGTCTATTTTTGGATCCCGATTTCCCGCGAAAAGCAGTTACCATGATGACTACCACAAAAGCGAATAATATGGTGGACAAACTATTGGCACGGTCCACGATCTACTGGAGTGACGCAACAAAATTTCACATTGTAATTGGTCAGATACGACACCCTTTGTTTGTTTCGCGGAAAAAAGAAAATCTAAAAATAGACATTTTTGCGACTGTGCTGATGGCCAGACCCAGTATGACAGAATCACGCTCCTGGTAATGGGCTCCTGATTATTATGATTTTAATTTTAGGATAATGACGATAACTTTTAATCTTGAAAATTTATTGACAGACATGTTTCGGCATTACATACGCCATCATCAGTGTGAATGTACAAGGAATTTTAAAAGATAGAATAGTTAGGTTATAGGCACGTACAAATGTAAAGTGAAAACAAAAACTACAAAGATAAAGAAAATTTTGCATGCTTCACGCCGAAACATGTTTGTCAATTGGCCATTCAGGAATTGCGCAGGGAACTGGAACGAGTTTCAAATTTTAACCAATCGATAAATTGACACCACCACATCAAAGAACGCGTACAGAGTTGTCATTTGACCAAGTTTGATGCTTTTAAGATAGAGACCAAGTTATAGACCTTTAAACATGGTTCAAAATCCATACAAACGTTTGTAATGTTGAGAAAGCGTCCCCTAAAACCAGATAAACTTTTAAATTTTTTCTGGTTTCTGTGATACTCTTAAAAATATTAACGGGCAAGCATACGTGATTTTCATTTCAACTGCTTTCAAATTAATGGTGACCAAATGACAAGATTTTACAGTTGACACAAAATTGATAACACATTAGCTGAATGGCCAATAAATTTTCAAGGATTAGAGTTGTCGTTATTACCCTGCAAATATTAGCTTCGCTGCTAGTACAACGACTATCATGATTATAATTATTGTGATCGTGATTATAAGCAGCAATCCCATGAGGCACTGTGCTCGTAAAAGGATTTAACTTAGCTTTACCTCTGACTTTTCTGAAGAAATGGTTTTGACCTTTAATGTTTGGACACTCTCCCGTGCTTCAGGTCTTGTGCCAATGTGTTCCTTAATAACTTGGGTTTCTGCCTTACTGTTAATGCATGTTTTGTCAGCTGATGGATCTTGTTCTCGCAGATGATTTGTGTTTTGAGCTGTTTGTTTTAGCTTTGTTGAAATTATTGCACCTTTTTCTTTTAATGAGACACTCTTCTCAGTTCCCTGTTGTTGGGTTGTATTTTCAGCACTTGCAAAAAGCGATAAATTAGCCTTCACTGGCTGCTGTTGTTCTTGTATAACGAACTGATTTAATGAATGCGAAAGTGCTAAATTAGAAATGATTGTTAGCACAAGAAGAAAAATAATGTGGACGAGGAGAGCTACAGTCCAGTTGAATTTGAATTACTTTAAAGTTTTCAGGTTATAATTGTTCTGTTTGAGCTAGTAAACTCTTCTTAAGGGAAACTTTTCCGGAGAAAAGCTTTTTCTACAGTACAGGCAAAATATAGAATTTAAATTTTATTTAGTCTGTTTGCTGAATAAGGAGCTTTGCTCCAAAAACATTTCCCTTAAGAAGAGTTTACTAGCTCAAACAGATTAATTACAACCAAGATAATGATCCCAGAAGCTAACCACTTAATCAGAAATCTTGCAGTAAATGTTTTCTGGACTTCGTGGCTTGGTTTTTTAGTAAACACTATTTCTAATTTATTTTTAGAAAAACAGTTATTTACCAACTATTTTCAGGATGGTAAAGTTACTTTGTAGCGGATTGTTTTTGCCATAAAAACAAAAAATCATGCAAGGATGTGAGTGGTTTTCAAGTTAGTGTTTCTCCTAAATAATTGGAAACTATCTCCTTTTTGTACAACACCCTTCCCTCGTTTCAAAAGATCTGAAGCACCCACTGCATAGCAACCAATAGAAAAGGTTGTTTGCTTTATAATTACTTTGTTTTAAAATTTTAAGTTTAACATGATGTTGAGAGATTGATTTTACTTTTGCCTAATTTAATATGATAATGATTTCATTGGGCAAAAATTTTAAAAACGTATTTACTCCTACCATTTATCATGGAAATAAACAAAATCAATTTGCTCTGCGTTCGAAACGTCATCTTGTTGAACTTCTTACAGCAATAATCATAAAAGGTTAAACTATATATGCATCAGTTGTAATTTTTCTTTACTTATAAAATTTTCTCATCCTTCCAATGGTGATTGCAAAAAATAATCAAGTATGATTTTTTTTTCATGCTGTAAATTGAGTTTAAAGATCGGTTCAGGTTTCATCGCGCGATGGGAAGGCTGGTAACTACCATATCGTTTTCTTGTCCGTGACGTCAAAAACGGAGTACTAGACCCGACAGCATAGAAAGATGAAGAAGAAAATAACGGAACAGAAAAATCATCTTCTGAAAAATTTACACTGCATACCGCAGAACGCAGTTTTTGGCTGCCATTTATCTCTTTAGTGAGCTCTGCACGAATTGAGTCCAGCATTGCTGCCATTTTTTTGCCTCTGGTCAAGGATCATCATTAAAAAGAATTGTGTGAATTAATATTCACTTTTCTTCATCTTTTACACTGCCGCAACCCTCTATAAGATACTTTTTCTTTGCCATCATCATTAGATGGATAAGGAAATTTGACCCAAACTGATATATACACTTTAATCTTGAGTTGTCAACTTTACGCGTTCTACCTACTCGACGAAACCTAAACAAAATAACGTAAATCTTTGGTTAACGCAACGTGACTGGCGCAGTTGGTAAGATTTCTGTCTGCTAGCCATATTGTCCCTATCCCCGTCTCTGCCTAAATTTGAGTTTTCACGTGACCTTCTTTTCCGCTTAACTTTCATCCTTACAAGGGCTAGCCTGCGGTGGATTAGTGTCCCGTCTAGGGGGAGTCAAAGACTCTCATTCGCTTATTACTACAGAACTCGGATATAAGAACCGGTTCCAATGAGCCACAGTGTTTGAAAAAGGATTTATAGATTTAGCTAAACCTTTGGATAGTTAATTACCTTTTGTGATTCAGCAGTTGAAGATAAATTCTGTTTGTTACAATTGTGTTCGTCCTTTTGTGGTTTATCAGATAGAATAGGTTCCTGTTTATTAATCTGATTCTTGTTTGAAAGATGCTGAAAACCCGACGTAATGACTTCAGGTTTCTTTTCGATGATGCAGTTTTTTTGCTGTTTCCTCATGCTGACTACATATTGGGAAGCTGTTTTTAAAGCCTTTTGAGAACTGATATCTGATGTTATTTTTGTGGGAACTGTGGATAATTGTGGAGTCTTGACCGCATTCTGAACATTTTTGCTATCGCTTGTCTTCTTCCCCTTTTTTGAGCTGAAAACGAAGCTCATTTTAGTTTTTAGATTGACAAGAAAATTCTTCTCGTGTTTTATTGGCGATACCTCTTTTTCTGTTGCAATTCCTTGAGTACCATTTACTTCTTCACCGCCAGGCTCGGATGTTGAGTTGAATCCTAGATGTTTTTTCGCCCCAACGTTCTCCTGATTATTTTCTGCCGGAACAATTAGTTTCGTCGTCCCCGTTCTAAGTAAAGATTTTGGTTCCAAGGAAAGCATGTACGTTGGATTCATACCCATTGTCAAATTTGTTTTACCAAACTTGCTATATTCAAGACTACTCTGAGATTCATTTTTGCAGTCACCGGCTGACTGAGGACTGCTGTTGATTTTCGATCCCTGAAAAGTGACGGGGTTTTTCTCTTCATTTCCAAGCATGCCGCTTCCCTCGAAATGTTTGACAACTTTTGATTCAGTTGTAAAGCTCTTCCGATCTTGTGCATCTCCTTTTACGACACTGTTTCCACCCTTTGATTTAGATGACTTCCCGGTTTCCTTGTCAGACGTGTTTACAACCGGTTTTGTCTGTGGACAATTAGTGGCTTCCAGCTTCTTTTCTTCTACTTTTCCGCAGTTCGCAGGAGCTAAAACACATTTTGGAAATCTTGCATTTAAACTGGAGGAAGATGTTGGATGTTGAGTCCCAACATTTCCTTGATCAATACCATTGGTATCCTCTGTGGTAACTGAACGTGGAACAGAATTAATTGCTGATAAATCAACTGGTCGGAGAGGGAGACCTTTTGAAGTTGTTCCTCCAACTACTGTCCGTTGTTTACAGGGTTTGTTAGAACATTCCTGGAAGGCAATGTTAGCTTTTTCAGCAACTTGGGGGACGACACTGCTGTTAATGGCGATCTTTGTCGTAATATTTAGTCTCTCTAGCTTTTTGGCCAGTTCATCTACGATAATTGTTGTTTTCATTGGATCATATTCGAATGTTTTTTCTGTTTTCAAAGAATTATTTCTATCTTCCTGAGCATTCCACTGGTCGCCAGACTTCAGCCTTGACTCAACAAGTTGTGTCCTCTGCTTTTGCGTTTGATTGATACCTAGATGAATTTGTAAAAAATCAATGTTGCTTCCTACTAATAGATTACTCTTTTCAGAGACTTTTAGATACTTTCCAACGTTTGCTTTAGCCGATATTGATTGTTAGTATTTACCAAGCAACCGATATCAATTTTCGCGAGCTCTGATTGGCTCCTGTAACTCGCGATATCCAAGACAGTTAGTTGGTTTTGAGATGGAAGTCAAAATTGCGTCGCGTTTCCCGTCAGTTGCAAACGAAGAAAGTTTTGTTTTTAATGAAGAAGCCATTGCAGCAAACACGAAAATGGCAACAAAATTTGGGTTTACCGTAAAAACAAAATATTTTTTTTTCAAAATTTGCTGAAAATCCACGAGAGTGCTCTTCAAAAAAGTCAGAAAGCGCGAGTGTTAAAATAGAAAAAAGGTTTACATTGTATTGTTTCTTTTTTTGAATATAAAGTGCATTTTCATCCCATTATTTTGGTAAACACTTAAACAGCTATCCCCCTTGGGGTCGATGCCTAACGCTAGATATATACCGAGACGTGAAGCGTTATAAACTGTATCGTCTTGCAAGTTATGTTAATTAAAATATTATGTTTATAATCAGTTACTTAAGCAAGAACAACTTCAAAAATTTTTAAATTAAACTGTCATAAACAATATTAGCAAAAAGTCTCAACCAAAATGTTTTGGTTGCTTTTGGCATGGACCCTACTCGGGTTTTATCATATAAACGCTAGGTAAAGTTGATTCTTCTGCCTTCTAGACCTCCTTTCCCCCTTCACTGCATCCCAGCTACTCTCCCTCCCTACCCTCCGCCTTTATCGTCCTTCTGCCATCCCACTCCCCTACTCCTCCGACTACCCTCCCCACCCCTGCACGAACACGAAACAACTACTTTTTTACTATCAAAATAATATGTACTGTTATCGCTTACCTCTCAGAGAGTGTGGCGTTGTGTTGCAAATACCATGTAAAGTTGGTTTAGACTTCTGAAGTCTTCCTTTCTTCAATGCCTGAGCAACACTTTGTTCTTCCAAACGATTATCGTCTTGAAGAAACGGTTTTTTAACTGTCGTCCTTTTGTAGCAGTGTTCTCCTTGCTCAACTAATCTTTTATCCTTGCCGCAGTGCTCATTTATTTGAGGACCACTTTGGCTGGCTTCATTGCGAGTCTCTAAGATTTCGGAGTTCTTATTTATAATCCTATATGCTAACTTGTTTTCAATGTCCCTTACATCAGATGTTGTCAAATCTTTTACTAACCGTTGGCTAGAGGAACGTGAAGATGAACCCGACGAAGGAATCTTTTTGAGGTTCAATGTGTTAATTTCTTCAGAGGTTTGCGATATTGTTTTGCTTTTACCAGATACTATCTTTGTAGTTTCTTCTTTCTTTTCTACTTCGTCTGTTGAATTACTACTGCGCATGCCCTTTGGCTTTGAAGCATTCAGTCGAACTGACCTGGTGCTAGCATCCTCTCTCGCATTTTCGACCGAATTCACATTTGTTGTTTCTTCAGGGCTCTTTCTGGCTTCACGACACGGTTTATTTTCAGTAAGGGGATTATTACACTCTACACCTTCTGATGGCATTACCTCCTCTAACGTTGAGTAATCTGAGGAAATGGTGTCCTTGCACACATGAGAGGCGTAAGATGTTGTAACCTTAACTGTGCTTGTGGCCTTCGGTGCACTGAGGAGCGTTTTTGTTGCTCTAGGATCTATAGCACGTTGGTTTTGTTGTTCTGTAAGTGATTTTTTAAACGTTTTGGGTTGTATATTTGATTCAGATCTGTTGCTGTTCGGAACTTTACAATGTGGCAACGGATGCATGTCAATAATGAAATCCTTTGTCTTTGATTTATATTCCTCTTCAGACTTTGTGACTTTCTTTTCTTCCACGACAGACTTGTTTTCTAACCCCACTGTCTCTTCTTTCTTTTGAAAATTGAATATTGGCTGTGGCGTAGTCGGCTTTTCGGCCCGTCTGTTTTTCTTTGATGTGCTAACATTGGAAAGACAAATGTCTTTTGTTTTTTTATTCGGAAAGGCTATCTTGCTTTCTACTGCTTTTTGTTGGCTGTCAGCATTTATTCTTTGGGCTAATTCACAATGGTTTGGCGGTTTTCCATTTGTTACAAAAGACTCGCTTGTATTTTTTGTTTTAGCACATAACTGTTCTTCAGCTATGTTTGTCACTGGGCTTAGTGCTCCATCACCTGATGTTTTTTGGTTTGTTTGAGAAGTCTTGCTGTTATCTTGTTGTTTATTCGTTGTTTGTTCATTCGACTGATTCTGAATGGCGTTTGAATCTTGGCCTTGTTTACAATGGATTGGTAGCTTGTGAGTTGTTAAACTAACCATTTCACTTGCTTGTTTATGATTAGTACTTGCACCTTGGCTTTGTTTGTTATGGCCTGACTGTTTTTGAAATGTCATAGAAACCTCGCTTGAATATTTTTGTTTATCTTTTACTTGTTCTTGACTGCAATTTTCACTCTGGCTTAGTTTTCGATGGCTTATCGGCTTTTGAATCTTCGGAGAAACCTCAATAGAACCCTGTTCATGACCCTTTCTTTCTTCTTTGGTACAACGTTTACTTTCTCCTGGTTCAGGATGAATTGAAGGCTTAGGAGTTGTCAGTGAAAATTTGCTGACTTGGTGTTTATTTTGCGCCTGTTCTTGACTGTTAGTTGTACCTATGGCTATTTTATGATCCCCTGATTGTTTTTGTGTTACTAGAGGAACTATATTGTTTTCTTGTTGTTTGTCTATTGCCTGTTTTTGATTGGCATTTGCATCATGAATTGATTCACAATGGCTTTGTGGTAGTTGATTTTTCAGGGAAGTCTTGATTGCATCTGAATGTATATCCATTGTCTTCTCTTGTTTGTAATTTGTACCTTTTCTCAGAGCTACATGGTTTAATGGTGTATGACTTGACAGAGATAATTTGATAGAATTTTGCGTTTGAATAGATGTATTTTGCATAAGCTCACCATAGGTGGGTGGTTTTTGGTTTTGCAGAAAAGACCTGCCCATAGTTTTTTGTGCATTATCTGTCTGTTCTGGCACAGTTTTCGTGTCGTATTCTGGGTCGCAATAACTTGATGGCTTTTGATTTTTCATAGAGGTCTTGCTGGAATCTTTCTGGTTATCTACTGCGTGCTTGGGAACGGAATGATTAACATGGTTTGCTGCAGGATTTAGCGTTTGGTCTCTGTTTGCTATATAACTCTTGCCATGTTCTTGCATACTCATAGCTTGCTTTTGACCGTAGAAGGAGCCTTGATCATCTGGGACTCCATCTTTTCTCATCGTACCTTGCATCAGGTCATTAAAAGATGTTGAAACTCCCTTAAAACTCCCTGCTACCTGATTACTCGAGGCTACTTTCGTTTGTCTCAAACCTGGAGGCGTAGTCGGAATGCTTGGTTTCACACCAGGGCAGCTAAAAAAGATAAGGAGCAAATTTTACAACTTAACAATCCAAAATATAAAATCTGCATGTAATTTCTTAAAGTTTAATTTATAAAGTTGCTTTGACGAAGCTAAGGTCTAGCCCTCTAAGAATCAGCTTATTACTTGATAAACGGCGGTAATTAAATATTTCAATTTATAATTATAGTCCGTTAAATCACAAGTTTTACCTGCTCGCCGACAATCTACAGTTGCGTAACTGGTCAATTCTAAGGTGGCGATTCTATAACATGCACATTTTAGTCTTTAAAGCAACAAATCATTGAAACAAGTTTTTTTTGCCTCCCTGCATCGCTTTTTAACTTGAAACGGAAGGAAGCGACCCTTCACTGTGTCAATTTTTTGAGCGACCTCACCGCGATATTTATCACTGATAATTGGTGATTTGGAATTTCCCCTCCCCCTCCCCCCTCTCTTAAAAATGGTGGCTACGCTCTTGAACTAGAATAGTTTACTTAAATACGTTCAACGATCGAGGTTTATTTAACTGAGGCTGTACTCTTATTTACGTTAAAATATATATTAGTTGAGATTTTTGTTGTCTATGTAGACATATTCTAATAAATGTGAAAGTAGGAAGTCTTTATGATAGCATAATAGCATAATATATTCATCAGATAGTTTATAATGAAGTAGATTGTTTAAGATTTCAATTTCAGTTTACTAAATTAATGAGCGAAAGCAGACTGCATTGAGTCCAACTACAATATCCACTAACCTTTTGTTTCTTTCTACGTGACGCACATTGAAATCGTCACGAGGTTGCGTGACTTTCGATGTATTATTCTCGTGTGAGGTTTTACGGAAAGCTCTGTCATTTTCTTTGGACGGGGTGTCTTTCTCTCTTTCTTCGTATTCTGAAAACAACAATGAGCGATGAAATTTAAAAAGTAGTAATAATGATAATAATAATAATAATAATATATAATGATATGAATAATAATTAACAATTATTCGTCAAAGGCGAAGTAAATATATGGTGTATATTACCCAGATATTCACTGAGCCTGAGGCGAATAATTGCTTAGTAAAATCATTTAGGGTATGTTGTTGAAACCATTTTGTCAAATACAGGAAACTTTGTGCAAAATTTTACTTGTTTTTGTCATTTGCTTAGTTGCGCGTATCGATATCTGAAACATTTCCACCCAGAGTTTTATCTTTCACTGATTAGCATAATTGTTTCAGTACCTGCCAAAATCTGCTAACAAAGATCTTAATTGACCGAGGACCTCATTGTTAATATGATGATATTACTCGAAATGATATCAGTCTTTACATGTTTCAAAATCAAATTTTCAATTGTTTCTAAGTTATATATTTAAAAAATCATTTACCAAACATGCTATATTTCGCCCATAAAAATAAATTTTATTGTTATTATTTTTTATATAATGGTAATTTGTTATTGCCGTCCTGGCGAGATTCCATTAGAAAGCTTCAGCACCGGAACATTTCTTCACGACGGAGGTCCATTTTCCGTGAGTAGACTGGATCGAGAACAGCGTTTTTGGCGCGAATTTTTTACTTAAGCAGCGCGCGCATTACAACGACGGACGCACGCAGGGTAAAAAGGCGCAAAAACTAACTTTGAAGAGCTCAGTCGTAAACAAACTTTAAATTGTAAAATTGGTTAGACATACGGTAAGAACCTGGAGCAAGATTCAGTGTAAAAGTAATAGTAAGTAAATTATTTACTTGAAAGATTAATTGACGATTTGTTCGGTGCTTGAAGCCATTCCTTTGATAAAAAACAACTTCGCAGTGCTGACAGACCAACACGGAGGCAAAAAGCAGCTTGTAGACCTCCGTGACGATCAGCACAACAGTATGACGTGTTCAGGTACTGGACATCTGCTGACAGTTCTGTTTAGTTCTGATTTGCATGGCCTCCATGACAACAAGAACGTCTTGTGCTTAAGCTCTCTGTTAAGTCAAGTCCCGGCTCTTGCAAGGGGAACCCGAACAGTGAAATAACCTTGGAAACGAGAAATGAAATTTGGGATTGGGACAGACAGACGACACAAAGTTTCGCTCAACTGTTCATCCATTAATGGAAGGAAACACAAATTAGTTAGTGTTTCTGACTCGCTGATGCTCACTGATGAAACTGAGTTTGAACCGCGGTGTTAACAATGACTTATGAATGATCGTTGCGGTTACGTACCCAAACCGTAGCGAAAGAGAAGTCTGAATGATAATTTAATATTTTAAAGGGTTTAAATCCCTTTTTTAGGTTTCTTGGTCGCGATTGCTAGAGTTGCGTATGTAACCGCGACGATCACTGATTGATAACAGAATTGATGATAAATTTGTCAGATGACATTACGCGCCAAAAGCAATCATGCAGACTAGCCGTATTGCCGTCCCAAAATCGTATTTAGTTTAAAGTGCTCATCAAGTTTTACAAAAAGTCTGTTCTCATGGAGGGGTGCGTTTTACTGTTTATCACTCTGAACTACAATATAGTTGCTGATGCAGTCCACAGTCTCGCATCTTGAGCATCAAACAATGATCCTAAGTCACCGCGGTTAAGTGTAAGTAAGAGAATTGCCTCTCCCCTTCGGGTTTGTTTGATAATTGAATATTGGTAACTGCTACAGGATACAAGACAACTTACATAATTCTTGTTGTTTTTTTCCAGAAAGATCATCTTAACTGTGACCCAACTTTTGAACTTGAAGAAATGATAATAGAGTCTAAGCCGCTTCACAAGAAGAAGAAAAGACTTGCAAAAATGACCAGCAAGGTTGTAAGTACAATGACCATTGTTTGTTTGCAGCGATGTCGAGACGTTATCAATAAAAGGCGCTCAAAGAGCACATGTGGTCACTCCAATTTTCACAACTATTACCATTTCTTAGACCAAGTAAAAAGAAAATTAGATGTTTCTCGTCCCTGCCTGCTTCCTTTTTTGCTGCTGCCTCCTTTAGTAAAATTCCAACCGTGAAGAGTCGGAAGCCATTGAACGTGTTGTCAGCCATATTGAATTTGCCGAAACGCATTATGGGTCGTGTTACACTCATTCTTGCTTGCACTCTTGCTAGCTTACCGACCCGACAACATAGTGGTACACTCCGTCTTATAAGACGGGAGTGACCACAAAAACAATAAAACTGAAATAATTAAGTGAAGTCTAAATAAAAAGTTTAGCACAAATTGAATCACTATGTTTGTTCAAAGAAGGTTTCAGTTCTCTAACAAAAAGCATTTCGTAAATCAGACAGTCCAGTTTGCTTTGACATTTTTTAAAATTCTAAAAAGTTTTGAAATGTAATTTCGTTGAATGCCGTGATATGCATGCCGACACCTTCGTCAGCACATTAAAGAACACAAGAGCTCAGAGATCATGCTTTTTTATCGTCCGTTTTTATAACAAATGTAGTGACTTACTTTTGTTATCAGCAAGAAAATATGGTAATATTGTGTATTTCTAATTTCTTTTTTAGGACTGGCCTCCAAAATTTGATTCCTTTGAGAAAATCTTTTACTTCTGGATAATTTATGTGTTTGCTAACAGTGTTTGGGTCATTTTGCCAAGTTGTATAATTCTGCAAACATTAGTGGATATGACACCATTATATGAACAAGCAGAAGGGAAAAAACACAAGAGACAAAAGGATAAGAAAACTAATTGAAAAACTGTTTTTGAATATTAACTTTTAATGCAGTTTTAATTCATTTTATATCTTAAGATATAACAAAGAACCAAATTTTTATTTCTTGAAAATGAACTGTCCAAGCCTGCATAGTGCTGCATTGGGGTGAGCTTGGGGACTGGAGTGGAGGGAGGGGAGAGGGGGACTGGGGATAGAAGGTAATAGATGTGAACCTGCACATGTTTTTTTAGCTTTTTCATTGGACAGGTTTAGTTCGACCAACAATGTAATCCAAAAACATGGTGGCAGAATACACTTGTACATTAGGATCAATGCAGGCAGTCCCAGTCCTTTCCCATTCCTCCACAGGCCTCCCACTCCCCAAGTAGGCTGCTATGCAGGCTATCACTGTCCATAATATGAATAAGGTCGGATATTAATAAAAACATGTTGATGAAGGACAATTTGGTAAGTTTTTTTAGAAAGATTTTTATTATTTTGAGAGTCTATGATTTGTGTACATGATCTTAATAAATTAATATAATTTTAAAACAAGTTTCGGATGTCACTTTATGCACCAATCTTCAGTGATAAGTAGCAGTATTCATACAATGATTAGAGGGAAAATGGATACAAGGACACATGAAATATGTCTGAATTAAAAAGAATTTTTATGGGTTGCGTTATCCAAAAGGATTCGAACATTGTTCTTGTTGCTCATAATTTTGGTTATTTTTAACTTCTCATTATCAGTGAACCTTTTTGGTTCTCAAGTTATTCGATTAATGTTTTGTAGAACAGTCCATTTTCGAATTTGCAGTTGCCGCTAACAACAATGACAGCATATTCACTTCGTACAGTCTTAGCCATAAAATGAAATTAAATATGTGACCCATTTCGCAAAAACGTACCGAACGCTTTTTCGTTCGAACGGGCAAAATGAACGCTGAGTGAACGGTTACTGAACGTTTTGGCAGACATCTTGAACGTTTCAGAAAATTGTTCGAACGCTCGTCTTTGAAAACCGAACGTTTTCCCAAAGCGTTCGAACGTTCTCTACTTGTAAGTGAACGTTTTCTCAAATCGTTCGAACGGTAGCTGAAAAACTATTGTTTTGTCATTAAACGTTCATCCCATGTAATTAAACGATCTTTGATAAACTCGTAAATTTCTTAACCCGGATAAACTGATTCTTTCAGAAGCAAATACAAGTTTATTGCTGTTTGGATGTTTTACAGACTTGTGTGTAAACACTTGTTTAATCGTCGCATTGCGATAATAAAAGTTTTTTTTTCATTTTCTCTATAAAAGATTGAAGTGAAACAGCCAAGAGATAGATGAAGTTGTAGCTTTTAAGATTATAAATAATTATTGTTATTAATGAGAATGTTTTTAAAATATGCTATTATCAAAATCTAAACCATACGCGGGAGATTTTAGTTCTGTCAAGAAACAGCACGTGCAGATTAAGCGATTGTTGTCATAACATCCTCAATCCAACGGTTAAAGTAATGATAATTATTCGTTAATCAACTACTAACTGAATCCACGTTGTATATATATTGTTTGTAATTGCTTGGGTCTCTTCAAAATTTATACAACATTGTCAAGATTTAAAATCACGCGCTTGTGTTAAGTGCTACATTTCTTGTTTACCTAATAAAGATTTTGACTGTACCGAAATTCTTTCGTAATCACGAACAACTTCTCTGTTTGACAGAAATTTTAAAACTAAAATCTACTCATAATCAATTCTCGCAAGCTTAACAGCAGGAGAGAGAATACAGAATAACCTTTCCTCCACACAAACATTGCTTTTGGGCTTTAAATAATTCGAAAACAGCTCATGCACTATAATTTTAAATGACACTTTAGCCTTTAAGCGTGGCCCGATAAAATTAATGTTGATAAGAGTAAAGTTGTAGCATTGTCTTGCAAGTTTTACAGAAAGAAGTACATAATTAATAGCAATTATAGTTTTACTTTTAACGAACGCGGCAAGTTTTAAAAATAGTTTTTTCCGTTCATTTTGTTTTGATTTTTGAATTTTCAAGATTTGAGTCTTAACCGCTTCCAAGTCGTTTTAAAAAAGTTAATATTACAGTAGGTAATAAATTATGAGGAACCAAGTTCGCAGGGTCTGAAATCTTGCCAGGACCTTATTAGGCAACCACTATATTAGATGAAACTAGAATTGAATAAATTGTTGTTAGTGTTAAACCTACCTGAATTTGAGCCAGAATCCACAGCAATCTCTTGCTTTAACTGACATTTGTAACTTTTATTCATAGAATTGTTTGGGCACGGCGAACTTTGTAATCTTTGAATGACATATTTTAAATAACCAATAAAAGCTTTCTGTAAGAATGCATGCATGCATAATTTATGTTTCTCTAGCAACAAACGACTTTGAAGATATCAGAAATAGAAAGTGCGCAAACACATTAGACGGTATGCATTATGACGTCATATGCTTTGAAGCGCGCGCTAAGTTATAGTCTTAGTAGTCACGCGTTAGGTTGTTTTAAAGAATTATTAGATGGCGGCTGTCGAAGTTGAATGCGTACAAAAAACTATTTCTTGTGATTCAGAGGCTACTCAAACGCATGGAGACTCTAGTTCTTTTAAGAACTCTTGCCCGGGTCTTCATGCGGTTGAAACCTCTGGATTATCCAGTGCAACAACGACTACAATAGTTCATAAACGTGGTGGTATGGGTGGTGTTACATGCGGCGTGGATAACGATCTCGACAACGACGTGAAGTTCGAAAAACTGAAGCAGTTAATCCAGAATGGTTGTAGCTGTACATTAGGCCCTGAAAGAAAGCCGTGTTCACAGCAGCTGGCAGTGGAAGCGGCCTTATTAAATTTAAGTAATGTTCTGGAGCTTTCGCACGATGAGCTCGACCTGGTGATTTTAACCAGCATACAGACATTTACTCGGCAGGTCATTAGTGGAGAGAAAAGAGCCAGAAAACCAAACTGTAACTTTAGATTTGCGGATCTTCGTATCTGTAAAGAAATGTTCCTGCACTTGCATGGTATAAGTGATACAAGGTTTAAGAGACTAAAGGAACACTTTGAATTGAATGGTCTTTCTCTGCGCATTCATGGAAACACCAAGCGTTGTCCGTGGAATCGCACCCTCTATTCTACAATTGAAGATGTAAAAAACTTTATTGATAATTATGTCGAGGAGAATGCTGTAATGCTCCCCGGACGTATCCCTGGCTATAAAAGTGATGATATCAGACTTTTGTCTTCTTGCGAAACAAAAACTGGTGTTTGGAGGGATTACTGTTCTGTGTGCGAGGCATCAGGGAAACAAGCCGTCAGCTTTGGCAAGTTTCGTGAAGTGTGGGAAAATTTTTACCCAAATGTGCTAGTCGCTAACCCTCGAACGGATTTGTGCAACATCTGCCAAGAAAACACAACCAAACTCCAAAGGGCCGCTAATCTCTCTGATCAAGAGAAGTCCGAATGCGTGAAAGAGCAGCAAATGCACCTGAATTGTGCACAGGGAGAGCGCGAGATTTATCGCAAAGCGTGCAAAGATGCAATCGCAGTATGCAGGAATGTACAGCTGGAAGCTCTGGAGCGTAAGGCATGTTCATGGGATGTCACACAACATTATTCGTTTGATTACGCACAACAGGTTCACATTCCTAGCAACCCGATGCAACCGGGACCCATTTATTTTAAGACGCCACGGAAGTGCGGTATCTTTGGAGTCATGTGTGAGGGCATACCGCAACAGGTGAACTTTTTAATAGATGAAGCCTCTGACACTGGGAAAGGGGCTAACACTACTATAAGCTACGTGCATTATTACTTTAAACACCATGGACTCGGAGAAACTAATGTTCATCTACACGCGGACAATTGCTCGGGGCAAAACAAGAACAATTACTTTTTGTGGTACTTGGCTTGGCGCGTTATTATGGAACTTCATAAGAACATAACTTATTCTTTTTTAATTGCTGGTCATACCAAGTTCGGGCCTGATCGGTCATTCGGTATGATCAAGAAGGCATATAAAGTTAATTTTATTTCATCTCTTTATGAATTAGCACGTATGGTAGATTCCTCGAGTACAGTGGGCGTAAATAAAGCACAGTTGGTGGGAACGCATGATGGCCGAATTATTGTACCAGTCTTTGACTGGGTTGAATTTTTAAGCAAGTTTTTTCGTAAGCTACCGAACATTAAAAGTTTTCATCATTTTCGGTTTTGTCAGCATCGACCTGGAACAGTGTACTATAAGGAATATTCATCAACTGAGGAGCGCGAATTCCTTCTTCTCAAGAATCAGGTGTCACTACCACCTCAAGAGGCCTCTCCAAATGTGATTTCACCAGAGGGTCTCACAGACGAGAGAAAAAGATACCTTTACCGTGAAATAAGGCAGTTTTGTAAACAAGGGTCTGAGGATCTTGTTGCACCAGCGCCATAAGCATTGAATTTTAGTTATTTCAATAATAATTAATTCAAAACTGTTGTTTCACCTATAAGCAAACCAGATCGATTGAATTTAAGCCACAGTATATATAACTACGTTAGACTTAGAGCTGTTGTAAATAATTTAGACACCTGTTGTTATTAATAAAAAATGTTACCAGACATACAAAGATGGCCCTTTTCTTCTTTACACAATTTAACTGAAAACAAACTGTTAAATTTCTGGACGAGTCAAGTCAGTTTAAGCCAAGTTTCCACAAAAGAATATAAACTTGACCTTTCTAAACTCATTCAAATGAGGTTCATAGTGTGTCAAGTTCGCTACCCTTGTTCTTCCACGTATTTTAAAAAACCATGAATCTTTCAAACAAACAAATTATTTCCGCGCAAAGCGACTTCTTATCTAATTGAAATTCTAATAAATTGATATCTCTAAACTCGCTCGAAGTAGGTTCTCAGCATCATTATAAGTTAAGTTATAATTTTATAAAACCAATGTTTTTTACCGTTCCGGTCAAGTTGGCTAACCTTGTAGCTAACTTAACAAACCGATGCAACACTTCACAAGAAAAAAAAATGTCTTTCAAACAAACATAAATTATTTCCGCGCAAAGCGATTTCTTATCTAATTGAAATTGATATAAATCAATATTCCTAAACTCGTTCGAATTAGTTTCTTAGCATCGTTTTAAGTAAAGTTATAATTTTAAAAATGTTTTTTACCGTTCCGGTCGAGTTGGCTACCCTTGTAGCTAACTTAACAAACCGATGTAACACTTAACAAGAAAAAAAAAATGTCTTTCAAACAAACAGAAATTATTTCCGCGCAAAGCAATTTCTTATCTAATTGAAATTGATATAAATCAATATTTCTAAATTCGTTCGAATTAGTTTCTTAGCATCGTTTTAAGTAAAGTTATAATTTTAAAATGTTTTTTACCGTTCCGGTCAAGTGAGCTACCCTTGCAGCTAACTTAACAAACCGATGTAACAGATGACAAGGAAAAAAACGTCTTTCAAACAAACATAAATTATTTTCGCGCAAAGCGATTTCTTATCTAACTGAAATTGATATAAATCAATATTTCTAAATTCGTTCGAATTAGTTTCTTAGCATCGTTTTAAGTAAAGTTATAATTT
>JAOBBB020242737.1:0-11295 GCA_025331005.2 Zoanthus gigantus | reverse complement strand
TCTGAGGTTGTTAGCAGAGCGGCTAACTGCAATTTTTAGGCCGAATCATTCATTTTGTGATACAAGCATAAAACTTGTCATAAATAAACTTTACACCGATCATTATGAATCCAAACATTAGGTAGCCCGAGTAAACGCGTGTACGCGTTTAGTTTCTTTAAAAACAATGCTGTGAGTGCCGGTTTTTGGCAACAGCATGCTAAAATTAATTTTTTTCGGTGGATCTCGTTTGCATAATTTGGTTTTGCTGCCATAACTTTCTGGGACACTTAAACTCTGATCCTCTGAAGCAATAAAACTGCTCGACCTAATGGGCTATTTGAGATTTTGTTTGATGGGCTAATATGAAGCGGCCATGACAGTGAGCAGGAATCCAAGATGGCCGCCTTTAGAAAAGCTCACAAGATTTTAGATAGTGTGCAAAGCTAACCAGTCGTTTTGAGGCCTTTTTCTGATAACCTTTTAGTATAAGATATTTTCTAAAACAATGATTTGTTATAGTTTCAAATTATGAAAGAAAATCCAAATTAGGCAAATCAGTAGGATTGTTTTTGCACAGTTTATTATTTTCAGTACACAATTGCAAAAAACAAGTATTGACAGCAGTTGTTTTAAAGAAATACTGTAACAGTGTCAAAGTGTCAAATATTTTGAGGAATGTTCCAAGTCACGTGAGCATGAAAAACCTTAAAACGAGTTATTGTCAAGATATGTACATCTATAGATTATTTTTAGAATACCTGTATTTGGACTTCATTTCCTGCAGTGATATTGGATATTGCCCAAGCTGCTTCCTATACATGAAAACGGCCACAAATTAAAAGTAACAAGATGATGTGTACATCACATACTGGGTTGCCTATACTCACTGCACATGGCAAAATAAAAAGTTTTTGATACATCGTAGAACCTTTCTTTTTTTTCAGACCACAAGGCCAAAACAAAATTGTACAGCGAGAAGTTGCTTTTTCTGGTTGTGTAATCACAAATATGGCACTTGCTTTACAGTGTGACCGAAAAAGGCCGTGAACAAGAAATGTCAGGAATGTTATTTCTGAACAATCACATGCCACAAACCCACTTGCCAAACCACAGAGTGTTTCTTGTTGTTCAGCAACACCTGGTTCTAGCGGCTTTTTCAGGACAAATCTGGCCGTTAGCTCCGAGACTACTGATAACAAAACAGAATAGTGGATGTAACTGTACTTTCACAGATGACTGGTGCTCCATGCCGATCATTTCAACTCAACAGTAAGCCAATAATTCTAAACTAGTTTCTAACGTAAACTATGGAAAATGAAAAACTAAGAAAAATGTTTGTGTTCCTTAGTTTATATTTATAAACATAATATTATTCATATAATAAACAAAAACAAAGAGAAGATTTCTTTAAGTTATTAGTTAGTTACTGCATATAATATAATTATAATATATAGGCATTCACGTGGGTTGCTGCAGACATGTTGGATTCACAAGTAGTTTTGAGAGACTAAACATCAGAAAAACTATCTTTAGTTCAGGAACGTACCTTCACAATACTTGCCTTGCGATGACTCAACAATTGTTGAAAATAGGGGAGAGAATCACAATCTATAATCATCTGTTTGCAAAATGGAGATAAATTAATTTACACAGAATTTTCCTGCAGTTATATACAGTAATTTAGTTTTTTAAAAAGTTTCGAGCAATATAGGAATATTAAATAAGAGATAATCAAAAGTGCAATGCTTGTGGGATGTGGCTATATAGATGAACTCAAGTATAGATAGCACAAACATGCTAGTAGCTATCTTGAAGTCACTATATTGGGCACTATGGCCACGTTGGTAGTGGGCTTTACCCCTTTAAACTATCATAAAAATTAGTGAGCCTGATTGCCAGCAGCCATGGCTCACTATTTTTTATGGTAGTTTAAAGAGGTAAAGCCCGCTATCAACGTGGCCATAGTGCGCAATAATTATAGTGGCTTCAAGGTAACTACTAAATAAGTCTTGTTGAATTTACTTTACCTGTGTTTGAACATCTGTCCCAGTAACAATATTACCACAAGCTCGGAGAGCTGGTGTCTAGTAAATAAAAACAATTATTATAGAAAATCTAAACTATAGAATATGGCTTATATACAGTAAAGATACCTAGGGCCTGTACGGGAGGACAGGGCACCCAACTTAAAAGGGTTGAAGATTGTGCAGTTCCACATGCTTGCCTTGAAGACAAAAAATTAGCTTCTACTGTAGAATACCCTATCTCACAAGTAGAAAGAACTGCATAAAGCAAAAGAGAAGAGAAACCTTTCTACTTAGGGTGCCCCTATCCCCCCAAGGCACTCTTCTCCATATAAACAGCCAATAATTTTTTTTTCAAGTTCAAGTTCAATTTATTAGTCATATATACAAATAAAAATAATACTTACAATGATAATTATAGTTAAGGCTGTACATGGCAGGGAAGCTCATAGAGAAACCACAGGGCTTATACAGTATTAGCCTCCTCAATACAGATAATAAAGTAGCCAATGATATAAAAACTACAAGTGCAGGAACTGCGAATATAAAAATGAATAAAGCAAAACAAGACAAAAGGACAAACATGTTACAAAGCAATACAACTACAAGCCGGTAATGACTCATAATTACCTAAGTTTTAAAAAGAAATACAAAATAACACATGAACAAAACAGAATAATATGTCACTTAATCACTGTCACAGGTCATGTCTCACACAGAAGGAACACCTGAATAATAAGGGTAAAATAAACAAGCTCAATCATTGGCTGTAGTGCTAGGGAGGATCTATATACAGTAGAGAATGTAAAATCCTATACTTTTGTACTACTTGCCCACTGACTGATGCATTGAAATAACTATAGTCAAGTACTAATGGCCGTCACTTTAATAACACTTACACTCCCTACAACTACCATTACTACTGTAATTCCCAGTTTTAAACAGATCCACAATAACTTACCAATATATTGGCTTCAGTGCAGCCAAGAAGAGAAACTAGTTTTGGTACAACTCCACTGTCAATAACAAGCTGAATAAAGGAGGGAGACATTTCACTTACAATGTACTGCACGTAACAGAAGTTTCTTACAAAGGTATTTTTGGGCTACAGTAGCTAATAATTTTTATTATCGTCACACAAGATAGGATAAGGAGCTTTTGATGTCCCCCTTAAGAACTCTATATATAAATGCTATAATTGTCATAAAACTCAGGGGTTAGATAGAACACAAGTAACTAATTCAATTAATGTGTGACACCATATAAAAATCATGTTTTTTTTTTACATTTTTTAAAATTATTTCTTTGGCTTTTTACAATTTAAGTCTTTGAATTAGTTGATTTTTAATACATCTAGAAACAAAATAAAGATGCAACAACAACAGTTGAATCAATGCTGCTTCTCTTTTTTAACATTTTGACTTTACTGTAAATAAATATTTAGAAAATGTTTTCAGAGACTAATCAAATTATTCATTTATATTTTTTCCAACACTAAAGAGCTTACCCCAATCTTATGTAGTTCAGCCAATCACAAGGCTTAATTGTTTAAATCTGTATTCTCAACATGAAGTACAATAATATTGCTATAAACCAGGCGAAGCTGTTCACCCCGAAGCTTAACAAGATGATTAAGCGGGTGAAACTCTCCCTTTATTTTCAGAGAGTAACAACCAAATACACTGTCATTTAGTGGATAAATCAGTTGTTACACAGTTTATGTTATCTAGCCCAGAATTTACCTTAATCTCTTTTAGGAAGGTAAAAACCTGATTTCTCAGAATTTACAAATTTAAAATATGTAGTTTTAAAAACACTAGACCTCAAAATCACAAATTCTAACCATTCTATTTTATCTCACCTGGATTCTATCATTTGATCCATCAGTAAGATAGGATAAAGCCCAACATGCATCTGCCACAACCTTTAAATACAAAGTGGGCAGTAATAATTAAGTATTGAATTACTAATTAAAATAAAAGATAACAAAATCAAGTATTGCACAAGCATATAAATGGAGGATCTCATTCTGCACTAGCTATTTGGCTCAAAACTGTGCATGCATGAAGTTTTGTAATGAGAAATGTATGCAATGGGAAGAAAAAGCATCAAAGGTTGTACTCCAATCCTCATGTCTGTGAAGTCACTTAACTTTTTGGTATTTAAATGGTGTTGGATCAAATCATTGAGCATTTTATGTGGCTCTGGAGTTATAGAATAGATTTCTCATGGTTACTGTACTGTAGGTTATTAGTCAGGAGTAGTTTTTAATTTAAAAGAAAGAAACTCTGATAAACAAGAATTTGGAACAATTTTATAGTTCACAGTACCCTGCTTTCGAGTTAATATGAAATCAATCTCAAAATGAAATTAAAACTATTTATTTAAAAAAATTAAATGAATTTATTTGATATCTTGGTTGTTTAATACAATACCCACTGATCATGATGCAGTACTGTAACTGTATGAGCTTTGGGTATATGACAAAATAGTAAATAAAAAAAAACTATTATTTTCAGTTTTAAAAATTTTAATGTTTAAATACACTTTCAACATGGATTTATGGGCATTGTGTTAATGAGTTTTAAAATCAGGTTAGCTCCATACATCATAACCTTCAGTTGTACTCATTTCGACTTACAAGATGGAATGGTTTAGTGAAATTTGACAAAAATGGCGGTGACACAAAAAGTCAAATCCCAGCAAAGTTAGAGATTGACCAGGTCATCTTATTACTGGATGGTAAACATCTTTTAGTTACCAACTACACCAGTCACACCAGAGTAAAGATGAAATAAGTGCATTAATTATCAATATACTGTAGGATGGAAATAAATATTAATTTTATTCTTTTAATTGTAATAAAACAGCTTACTGTACCTCTTTATCCTCATGGTTCAGCAAGTAAGCAAGAGCTGGTAATGCCTGCAGAAAGAAGGGATTTAATTGAATTATTAACTTGCTTTTTTGAAAAAAATCATGTAAAAATAAATTTTATAATTGTTGTTGTACACAACATTCAAAAACTTTCTGCTTGGAAATTGAATTACTGACACTATGGATCAAAACAATATTATAATTATTAATATTGTTATCTTACAGTGTATGGTGCAGAAGTTTCATCTGAAGATGGCAAGCCTAGCTAGTCAGGGCTTAGTTTTAAAGGAGGACTGAATGCAAAAAATAGCCAATTAATTTTTTGTTTGAGTCTATTGGTATAGTAGATTAACTCTCAGTGAAGTTTATTTTTTAATTCAAGTCAAATTACATTGAGAAATTAAAATAAGGAAGAAACAAATTAAAGTCTCTAGAAAAAGTCTGACACTGTTGTCGTGATTGAGATAGAGTCATAAACAATGGCTGACATCAAATATTGAGCTACTGTACCAATCAAATCTTGTCTATTTGTTACAAAAACTCAAATTTTAAATTTTAATTTTAATTTTAAAATTATATTTGCTAGGCTATATGCCTAAATGTTCAAACAATAAAAGTCATTTTTAGGGTTTAGTTCTCCTTAAAGAAAATTTCTTGTTGTATATGAGGCAACCAAAAATGATCACCCTTAAAGAGTTGAGACATATTAATAAACTATTGTGTTACGGTATTTAGAATATGCTTGGCAGAGATCTGCATTCTTGGAGAGTTTTCCTAATTTTTAATTTTTTTCTCTCTTCTTGTGGGCACAGTTACTACAGTAATCTAATTGACAACTGACAAAAGTCTCCAGTCTACAAAGGATATAATTCTGTAAACAGGTTTGCCACATTTACTTGATGTGAAATTTAAGGACTTTGCCATGACTTTCCAGGACCTTTTCAAGCAAATCCAGGACTCCTTGAACTCTATCAACTAAAACCTGAACACTTTGCATTTTTTATTTTTTGTTCAAATCAAACTTTATTATTCGGCTTTACTGAATTGGCTGATCCTGACAATGAAAAACAACCAAAAACAAACCGCTTTTAGACAAAAATCAGGCCTTGCAAAGTCGCAATTTTTGTTTAATTACAGTGCTGTCTTATCAAAACTATTTTAACTAACAGCATATTTTATTATGTTTGGAAAAAAAGAAAGAATTTTTTGCCTCCTTCAGAATTTTCAAGGACCACGACCCAAATTCAAGGACTTTCCAGGACCTGGAAAATTTTTCCCCCAATTCCAGGACTTTCCAGGATTTTCAAGGACTGTGGCAACCCTGTGTAAACTATAAACTGCACAACATTTACTTTTCATATGTTCGAACCAGAAATTAAAATAATAACATCAAAAGATGCAAAAATGTAGCACATGTAATTGCCAAAGAAAACTCATACAACCTGCATTACTGAGGCTACTGCTGGTGGAGGGTTTTTATTTCTGCACAGATTTGAAAGAGTCCATGTCACATTCCTGAGAAACTGAACCTAAAAACGAAAATTGAAGCCAAATTAAAAAATTTCGTTGAAAATAATAATACTGACTAATAATTTCACATATTACAACCAGTTTCACCTAGCAGTTCTTGACAATAATTTGATTACGAAAAATTAATGACACAGAATTCACTTACAGAAGTTGTAGGGGTGATAAGATTTAACAAAGGGCTCATTCCACCATGATTTAACACAGTATCACGAAGGGTTGGACCATCACCTAGAAAGCACAAAAATAACCATTATTAAAACAATTAGACTTTGTCTAAAGCTCTGTATTTTAGATTAAACAGTTACTCATTAAACAAAATCTTTTTACTAAATAAAGTAATCTTATATTCTTCATTTAAGAAATAAAATATGTTTTCCATGCCTTCATAGCCTGGTGAAAACCAAGGCAAATGTTTGGGAGAATTCGAGAGCTGATCAGTGAAAATGCGAAATGCAGTCGAGTCACGTGCTTGAGAACTCTAACAAACTTTGCCGATGTTTTCAACAGGCTATGGAGGCACAGGCATCATGTTTTATTTCTTTTATAAAATTATTATTTTCATTGCTAACAAAAAGAAAGACAATATACAAAGTGGCAAGCGCGTACTGTAAATTCTCTCAACTCGGAGACAGTCAAACCACATTGTTCACGCCATTTTCATGCTTCATAGTGCTATGAAAACACACTTGTAGACCAATCAAAATGCATGTACTATCCAAATTATTTTATAAAAAGTTTTGCATGCTACTTTTGTTAATTATATTTTCTATTTGTTATGGAACACAAAAGTGTTACCTGTGGCACCTGTAACAAGGTACACCATGATACTGTAGACTGCAGTTGAATTCAGAGTTACACTTTCTCCCAGACCTTATTAGCAATACTAAGCTAAGGGTAATTAAGCAAATGTCACCAAGTACTCATCTTGCAGGGAAAACTTGTAGTCCATGTTGCTGCTTTTTAATCATTTAGTATCTTTTTTAATTTTTGCATTAATTAATGGAGATATTTATAACTGTTTTACTATAATTTTTATTTCATATAACTCCTGTTTTACAAATGACACAGATCGTTAAATACATTTAAATCTACAGGCTTCCAAAATTAAATTGTAAGTTTTTATAGGTCTACAGTAACATGCATTTCTAACGTTTTGGTGTGAATAATTGTGTGTACTTACAGCTGTAGTGTTAGCTAATACATAAAATTTCCTTGATTTGTTAATAAAAATTATCAGTTTGTAAAACTATAATTAATACAATCTCTATGCATTTAGTTTTATGAATTGATGTTATCAAATTAAGAAAATGTTTGAGGTGGAACAAGTTAAATAGACCAACCAGATGTATATTATGGCCGTTGTGGTAGTGGACAGCACAAGCCTACTTGGAAAGCCTAGAACAGCTTGACTTTACTCAAAATGTCTCCATTTTCAAAGGTCTTTTGACTGCCAAAAGCAATCTAATACAGACTAGAATTTATTGGGATTTTAGAAACTGCTTTTTTTTGTGTGATTGGAGGTAGATCAAATTAATAATTTATTTCAAACTAGGTAGTAACTTACATTTTTAGATAATCAACAAATTTCCCATATATTCTCTGATAAGGAAGCCAGTGGTTAATATATATTAACTAACACAAAGTATTGTACAAACATTTGTTCATACTGTACCAAAAGTTTAGAAACAAGATGTAGATCTATGCATATACATACTGTACTGTACAAGTAAAAGTAAAATTTTAAGTATGGTAAGCCTGTAATAAATTTAAAGCTAAAAAGCATGCATTTAGCATATCTGGTACTAAGGTGTTTAAAAGGATTACAATAATTTACTCTGACTACATTATTTTTGTTTGACTGGAGATTATAAATATATCTTTATCTAGTATTTTTTTTGTTGAATAATATTTTAAGATTTGGCATTATTTCATCAGGGTACCCAATGATACCAGCTCTTTCTAAAGAAGATTTTAATCTAGGAGCAGGCGTGTAGCACAGTTAAGTGCACTGCCTTCTGTGCTTGAGGTCCCTAGTTTGACTCTCAGTGACTCCAACGTCTGTTCCAACTTTTCTCTGATCTGTGTAGCTGTAGCTTTAAATACCCATAAAATGGAGCACTGACAGAGGGAGGGAGTAAAGGGCACACTGTTGGCTTCCATTGATTACAGTTCTATGAACTGATGAACTACCAACGTTAAATAAAGAAACCTATACCTTTTTTTATCACCCGTCCCACCCCATCCTAGATGGAAAAATGTGGACGTTACACAAGAATGATGATGATGATGACAATTGTCCTAAGTTATATTTAAAGCAAACAAAATATCCAGTAACAATATTTTTGACCCCTTTTGACCTTTTACCGATTTTCTCAGTTGTAGTTCATTTATAAAGCTTTCCCCACGGAGACATCACAATTAATTCACATAACTAAACAAAAAAAAAATCTGTTTTGTTGCTTACAAATCACATGTACATGTGTTTTTGAGCTCTGTTAGAGTATAGTTCACATGTCAGCTGAGCTTTATTTAAAGTTATACAGAAATTTGAAGAGAAGTACTGTTTGACATAAAAATTCTGTACTACAAGGTTATGTAATAGCAGACTTGGAAATTTTCTAGCTCTCCCTCGCTGTTGTTGCCATAGCGAGTTATGAGCCAATCATGTTGTACATACAAATCCATATTTGGTAAACCTTGGTAAGAATCCATTTTCTAACAGAGAAAACAGGAAAAAAACTGATTTTAAGACTGGTTTTCCACAGGCAACCCAATAACAAGTATAAAAAATGTATCAATATGTACACTACTGTTTCTCACCTGTTACTTTTCAGAATTTTTTCAAATTCGTTTATATCATCAGTCTGATATGCACTACAATTAACAATACAATAAAGCCAGCATTCTTAAATGACAAGTGTTCACTGTCTCAAAATACTATAAAATATTAAACTTAAATTTAAAATACCTAACATTTGTCTACAGCTGGCTATCAAGGCAAACCAACAATATTGTATTTACAGCAATTAACTGATAGTCTTTTTAACTTTTAAAAAGAGACACAGCATTCTTGCAAGGGCCACAGCATAATGGTGCTCTGTTCCTTTGTTTTTCTTAGCAGAAATCTTACAGCCGTGATCTTTGGAAAAGATACGGGGGATTTACAGGACTGTCCAAAACTCAAATACAAACTAGGCAGATGCAGGACAAACAAAACTTCAGTCTTGTTAGATAATCTACTTGCCACCTAAAGCTGCTGAGGCAGTGTTTATGTGAGATGCTGATTTTCCATCCAAAATATAGTATATATCCTCCCAGGAAAATTGACAATCAACTAAGTTTGCAGCATTGCATCATATTGCAGTTTGAAGGAGTTAATTTCTGGTTAATCAAGTCCCAAAATGCCCATACAACATGGAAATTACAGTTACTCGAACTTTTGTTGTTTTACCAAGTGAGAATGATAATCCTTAACTGACTTTGAGTACAAGTGTATGATACATGCAAAAGCTTCTTAGAACAGAACGGCTAAAATCAATACAAAAATATTTCACTCCATTACATTTAACCAGTTTTCCAGTCACAATAACCTTTTCAATTTAACTACATTTCCAATCCATGGAATAGCAAATAAGTTCATCATTCATTCATCATCCAATTTTGATCTGGTTTTATCCCCGTAAACAGGGGTGGCCAGATTTACCCCACCCTAACTCTCACTCTCCATCTCGCTCGATTCAAGGCATCCTCCTTCTCCAAACCAACACTCTTGCTCTCTTTTTCTTAAGTTCAAAATTAAAATAACAATATTCTAAATAAAACTTAGACTAAACAAGTGCTGTTTAGATTTACAACATACAATTTAAGTTCTTTAAAACAACAAAATGGTAAAGAAAACATTCTTCCAACAGTATCACATCAGATATATATACTTACCTTACAAGGTTTGTCATAGCGAGAATTTCAGAATCATTTTTATATGGCTTGGCCTAAAAAGGAAACATTTCAAAGTATTTTATTACAAAATAACATTAATTTTGCTATAACTACCATTAAATATTTGCAAGAACTCGACATTAAATTTAGATTTTTAAATTCACTTCACACATACACCGTAACTATAAATTAAAAATACCTCTTGAGAGTCAAATGGATTAATTCCAGATTTCATCAGCATGTTAGCCAGTACCAAATACTTTAAACAAGTTGTTCGCCTGTAAAACAGAAATTGAATGAAAAGCTCTAATATCACACCACCAATAATATCAATTTTTGTTAACATTGAAAGCTTTTAATTCAATAGTGAGTACTGAGCTACTCATTATCACCATCACCATCATCATCATCATCATCATTATCTTCCTTTACCATCCCTAGTTTCCCACTCCCAGGTATGGACATATCTCGGGGCTAAAAATAACGGTTGGTTATCGGACAGTGTCCGGCCAGGATTGCCAGTCAAAACTATACCATAAGATACAGTACCTTGTATGCCTGTCACCCCAGTACAACAGTATATACTATTAATACCATATGATACAGTACCTTGCACTACCAGACTCATCATAGTTCTTGAATGCCTGATAAAAAAGTTATTACCAATTCAGTGATGATCATAAAAATTTCAATCTTGAAATGTTTATTAATTGGATGAAGAACTAACACTCGAAACATGAGCTCCTTATGTTAAATTGGATAGATGTCACATAAAAATTTCAGATTCATGTTTTAAAAATGCCAAGTCCGAATGGAAAAAATAAAACTTTATCTGAGTCATCTTCACCAAAATTATGATGTTAAAATTAATTTATAAATTTTAGCAAACGTTTTTGATCAATATGATCATCATCAGACCAACGGCTAGCCTAATGATCATACTGAT
>JAOBBB020242649.1:0-11300 GCA_025331005.2 Zoanthus gigantus | reverse complement strand
GGATTGTGTTCTTTTTAACAAGACCAAAAAACCATTTTCCGAGTAAAACTTTAAAAGTAAAAAGTTTATAACAAGATAGAGTTTTTATTTCTTGGTCACCTGTAGTGAGCAATTAGCATTAGAAAATGTATTCATAATAAATAAAAAGATCGCTCGCTCGCTCGCAAACCCTTTTGTTTGCTTATGGTAGTTTTCAGATTCAGTTGTAAACTGATAAAGTTATTTACTATTTGTCAAAGCAACCGATACCCATTTTTGCGCGCTCTTATTGGCTCCCGTAACTCGCGATATCCAAGACTATTAGTTGATTTCGAGGCGGAAGTCAAATGACAGGATGCGTGCTTGCTAAAACAGGTTTATATTGTATTTTTTCTTTGAAAGTTATTTTGGTAAATACTATTAAAACTACTATCCCCTAAGGGTCGGTGCCTAGCCTTGGGGGGGGGGAGGTAGTTGTTGATTATTCAATCATACTATAGATAATGATTTAATTTTTTCTTTTCACAATGGAACATTAAATCTGAAAGGATGTTTTGATATATTTTTCTCAAAACAGTTGAGGACCTCTTAATGACAAAGCTGGTGAACAGTAAGTCATGTGTTTCTTTGTTCTATTATAATTTACAGTTCGAAAACAAGATAGGCAACATAGATGTTGCAAATTTTAAAAGTTGTCTGATTCATTAAAGAAATCGTTTTGTTATGTTTGCATGGAAGTTTGAGAGAGTTGCTTCCAGGTAATAATTTGGAAAAGCAGCAAATCATTCTCTTAAAAATTCTGTCACTCTACTTAAATATTTTATTAGTCATAAACTTAACATATTTTAGACAGGTTCAGCTTTTAAGTTTTTGTTTTAAGTTTTACATCGTAAAAAAGGAAAGAAAATCAACACTGACATTATGGACGTTAATCCTTCCATCTTCACTCCGAAGAAAAACTTTTCTACGGTGCGGAACAATATTTTTTCTAGAAACACCAACGATTTATTATTTTACCGCAATTTGGCGTCTATATCTCAAGTGATAACAACATATCTTCATTACCTTTTACCAGAAATGGAAGACATGAGCAAACGAGGTATAGAAGTACCAAAAAATATGGTGGAAATTGTTGGAAATTGTAAGTGTTTATTTCAGTCTGCCTTACTAATAATATAAAGTTCTATAAGTATAGTAGAATTAAACAACTTAAGCCCGTCAGAATTCATTTCAATTGTTTAAAAATCCGATGAAATTAATTAAACTGTTCAAACGCGAATTATGAACATTATTTTTGCGCAAACCAAGGAAAATAAATTTGAACAAAAGGACGATTTTATTATTGCTTTTGCTAGAAAGAAGGCTGCACAAAAAATGTAGTATAGAAAAAGATTTTAGTTTTGCCTTATTGTTCAAAAAGAGAAAATGGAACATAGAAAATAATCAACTCTAATCAGGGAAATGCAGCTAGGGATAACGAAACTTTCTTCAAATATGTTGGTATTACGCCAACGATATTTGAAAACGTGCTACACCTCCATGCTAAGTCCTGTGAAATTTGGTACTACAATAAGCGTTGCTACTGTCCCTGGAAACTCAATATGAACGTACTTTTGTAGTAACCATTTCCACTAACTTATGGCTCTATTCACTCTTTCCTGTCATTGCTATTTTGTTTTATACTTTGTGTGACTTTCTAAATGAAAAATGGTGGTTTGTAATAATGAATGAACTGGAAATTAATAGAAAAGGAGAACAGAAAATGGCGTTCATCAGCCGGTTGGCGTTTTTTTCTTGTTGGTATGATCCTGTTGGACTCCTGTGTGGGATCCTCACACCGTTAACCTCGACACGTGTAGTGGTTAGCATACCTGACTAGAAAACGGGGAGGCGTGGGTTCTAGTCCCACTCAGGGCAAAATATTAATTTTTTCGGATGAGTATATTGAAAAGAGAAATCGCTATGATTTGTTTATAATTTGATATGATCTTGTTACAACCAATTTATATTCATGATTTTGGAACTTATAAAGTGAAGTACAACAATGTGTTTTTAATTAAGTTCAAAGCGCTATCAAATGTATTTATTAAGTCCAGTAGTATAATAACAAGGTTTATATGTCGGTCCTCAGTGGAATCCTCCTGCAAACTACAGCAAGTTCAAAATATATTTGTTTTGTTCTTTGCTCTTGTTTATGAAAATGAATGTTTGAGTTTTTGTAAATGGCCAAACACTAAGTTTCAGTGAAAGTTCTTTTCTTCACAGAACTATAGTAAATATACAAAAACCGCCGTCTGGTTAGCCTAGTTGGTAAGGCGCCAGTCTATCTTGCGGGAGGCTCGGGATCGATTCCCGGCCGGACCAAAAGTAAAATAATTGAGGAAAAGGTGCTGCCTTTGCTCTAACATCTTCAGATGGATAGACTTTCGCTTCTTCTCGGATAAGGACGTTAAACCGTAGGCCCTCGGAGACATACCTGTGTTCATGTGTTTGTATCTGCTGTCATATGAAAAGTCTCCGTCCACCTTAGAGTGGTAAAGATGGTGTCCCCAATTAGTAGGCCGTTGGCTAGCTAAATAAGACTTGACACCTAAATAAAGTCGTTATTATTATTATTATTATTATTATTATTATTATTAATATTTTTATTATTTTTTTTTTCATTGGTAATATTGGTAATAAGCCATTTGCACGATTGTGCCAAATACTGCAGCTACCGGAATGCTTTGCCTATTTTCTTTTGTCAAATAATTCGTGGCAGTTGTTCTACCATTCTCGAGAGGGAATAATAATTTGAAGGAGCAAGAAAATTTGGTAGAGCATTCTGATAGTTGTAGTATAACGACCGTTCATCATGCAAATGTTCTGAACTCAAAATAACAGTAGCATTATATGAAAAACTTGCTATAAATTATTAAAACAGGGGGAAAATCCAAGAAAAGTACTTTTACCAGAAGTATATAGTGAAATTATTAAAGCAAGTTTATACCTTAATATAACTAAGTATTTTTTGTTTGCTTGTAGACCTGCGTAAAAGACGATTGAACAGCAGAATTCAGAGTGGTATGTCATACTTAAGAACTGCTGACCACCTTGACAGTTAATTACTCAGTGCAGCAATACGTTTTATGGTAGAATCTAGAAACTCTCTCCCAATTCTCCTCGCCGCTACAGGAGAGCCGGCTACCTGTAAATGCTATATTAGCATTTACCAAAGCCACCGTTTCGCGAGTTCTGATTGGTTCCCGTAGCTCGAGATATCCATGATTATTAATTGGTTTTGCAGCAAAAGTCCAAATGTCTTCACGTTTTCCATCGGTTTCAGACAGGAACTTTTTTGCTTTAATAAACGAAAAAGTTATTTTGGTATACACAGTACACAAAAAGAGCAACAAAAAAACTTAAAACGACCGTTACATTGAGCACTTGAAAATGAAGTCAAGATGACTTTGATACGTCGTGTAATATCGCTCCGACATTTTTGTAATCAAGAGCAAAATAGTTTTCTTCCTGAAAATGAGCTGCCTTTCAAAAATCCTAAGAGCGAAGGAAAACCTACAAAATTGACAATTTGTTTATTTACAAACAAAGTTACAAAAAAGTGCCCATTATTGAAACATTTTGGTAAGTACTAAAACTATTATCCCCCTCAAGGCGGTGACTAGACTCGACTGCGTCTCGGGTTTTTACTGCTCTGCTCTCGAATTCTCCCAAACGTTCGCCTCGGTTTTCACCAGGCTATAAAGGCAGGGAAAACATGTTTTATTTCTTAAATATAATACATTATGTATTACATATATTTTAATACTTGGATGTGCGGTCGTTTATTAGAGGATGGACTCTTAATAGAGGTCCAACATAATAGAGGCTCTCACTTTCAAGAATCTTTGTCTTTGTTATTGACAATAACCAACCTACCCCTCCCCTTTCTTTAAAAATACTGACTCTCCCCTCTCTTTAAAAGTTAGACTGAAGCTTTAGCTGTTAAAAGAATGTGTCCGCCTCAGCTTTCCCTAGCGCAAAATTTAAGTTATTTATAATTTAAAACTTCAACATCTATCAAAGTTATGCTTATTTCTGATTGTTATCTTTTTATGTTTTAGGTCGCTGAGACCACGTGATTCATGAAGTTACATTGACTCGTACATAGACTTGTTCTAGTTTGAAATCCATGTGTTTTATGTAAAGAGAAGAAGAGATAGTTTTTGTTAGCTCTATCGTACAAAGGTGAAGTTTGCTCTCTTCCTGTTGTACAATGAGCCCAAGAATTAATTTATCGTTTTCGTTAGGTTGTTTTTACTTTTAAGGTAATTATGTAAGTAGATTGATCGATTTTATACTGATTTGTTGTGTTTTTAAATTTATAAATCTACCTAGCTTTGACCTTTAAAATGATTAATGATTATCAAGTTGGCAATGTAGCCGTCTGCGTTATTACACGGAACCTTAAGATCTCGCATGCTTTTTAGAAGGTTCTATTTTTTGATTAGTATATGGCGGCAAGACCTGTCAAGATTAAATGATCATATTTAGTTGCATTCACGCGAACTGTTAAATTTGACTCAACCTTCTTGCCAGCTCTACTGAGTTTCAATAGTAGACATGATAATGTTGTAGAGAAGGTTAGGAATAAATTTATACAATAACTTCCATTTATTTACAATAACTTCTCGCTTCATTCTTTGCGTTGGGTTTCATTTTACTTGCGTTTCTTGCTAGGCTCACACGAGCGCCCATGTTCGAAGTCTTTCGAGCAACGTCTTCAAAATTTGATTGATAGAATTGTCATTAAATTGAGTATTTCTCCCCAAGGTGAAAAGCTAATATGCCTTCAGTGTCGAACTTTATTCTTTGTCGAAGCACCTAATGTTCCCGTTGGCAGCAGTCTAAAAGAAGGCGCCGCTCGGTCCAACAAGTGAGCATGCGCGGGAGAAATTCCCGCCACATCTGTTAGCTGCAGCGTGTAGTTCATTCGTAAAGGTTTTAAAAACGTCGTTAAATCCGCGTGTGGAGTGGAATAAGTAGGTTTTTGGTCTGAAACCGTTGGGAGTGGACGGAGTAACGGTGTTATGTAATGGACGAACTCTGGGTCGGGTGCTTTTGTGGGTAAGACCGCTGACGTACAGGGTGAAAAGCTTGCGGATACATCTAAAAAGATAAACAAAGTTCCTTAAAAGCAAAATTAAACGTTAGTTTGATGTTATGAAACAATTTTGCTGATTTCTTTTCTTGCAATTTATTGCGGTTTTGTCTTGTGTTTTGTTAGCAGCTCAAACAACAACTTAAAGTTCATGTTCGGTTGTAAAAGAACGAATTTCAACAGGTTTTTAAGATATATTCGCCTACTGTACAAATGCTATAAACGCTGGGTTTCAGACGTTGAAACATATGAGAAGTTTCGCGAAAAATGTCCTTCAGTTCACCAGGTTTTTGAGGACTTCAGTTGAGAATTCAAAGTGTACATTCCGCAATCATGAAGATGTTTAAATTGCTATTTTACAATAAAAGAACCGAAGCTTTGTTTATACTTTCTTTATACTAAGTCAAAAATTACTTGACTTTGTCTGACCAAAATCTTCGGTCTAGGGCTTCTCTTTACTGTTCGTAACTTTGCTGGGGCAAAGCTCAGCCTGAGTTTTTTTATTTAAGTTAGTTGTTATAACAAAGCGTGTTGTCGTTTAGATACTTACTGGTTGAAGAAAGCAAACAGCAGGTTAGAGAAAACTTCAGCAAATAAATTTGCTTTTTGTACCCCGTTCCGGCCATGTTCGTAAGTCCACTCCGCAGTATTGTTCTTTGAAATCTGTTGAAATAAATTAAAATTCAAACCGGGCTTTTATGAGACACAAGTATTTTTAAAAGACTTCAATGGAATAACTATATATTTGCTCTCTACTAATAACAGCACTCTTGAAAGCTAGCGGCGTGTTTCAAAATTTTATAACGTAATGACTAATGTAAATCATAAACTACGTTTAAAAAACGTTTTCCCTTGTTGCTTACTTTTATCGTTAGCTACGAAGACACATTCAAACTCGATAAGAAGAAAAGGATACCTTTTGTTGTTTCGGGCACGTGAGTTGAAAGATTTGAAGTAGCGACGGTAAAACGATGATGTTTCTCTGTAAAAGCCTTGATCAAAGTTGCATTTGATAAATTAAAACAATTTCTAATTATAGCATTTTTCAGCCCGTTTGTACTAATTCTGATAAAGATCATTGGAAACAAAACTGACTTTGGCTAAACCACAGGCCGTTTGCGTGATTAAAATTTATGAAGTTGTACCAGTCAACACGATAAAAAGATTTCTAAAAACGCGATTAAAAGATCCTAAAAATGAATTATTTAACTCAAATCCGAAATATAACTCCTTAACTCAAAGTTTAAAAAGAGATTTTTACTAGATAAACTGTTTCATCAGTAGACTTATATTTAGATTAGAACGAACTCAGTTGGAGACCTATATGACTTTGTAAGGAGTAGTTTTTTGTTTAGAAAATAGATGTAGATTTGATGAAATAAATAACCGATGGTAAGCCCCAACTGCTTTCTAATAAAATGTCAATTAAGATCCCCGTAGGTCTCTAGGACGGAGCTTGACTTTTGATCATCTCATGTTCATCCCGAGACTTTACTCCAGGTTGCCTGATTTCTAAAACCATTGGTGATCAGAATTGTATATCAGAAATTACTTTTTTCCTTCAATACACTTTGAGTGCGTCTAGGAAGAACGTTTGAAAACAGACCTGTTCTTTGATTAAAGGATCCAGGTTGTGTTCGACCTCAAATTGTTCTACCGACTTCTACTTTCTCTCTCTCTATATATAGCTTATACAAAAACATTGGAAGTTAGAAACAAGGAATTGATCAATAATGAATTAACAAAGGTGGAAAGTGATTTCTTTTGGGAAGTCTTCACATGAAACCAAACATCTATAATATGCTTGGGACTTGTAAAGACGATTTACGTTATTTTTTCATTTAGTGAAGCGGTTTTATCTGAGTCAAGTTTATGAAAATGTAAACAGAAGTAGCAATAAAGAGGTCTTGTCTTTGGGAGTCACCACATAATCAAGCCAATTAACAAATAATTATTGTTTTCAGGCCAACTTGAAATCCGCTCATTTTTATAACTCACGATACAGTTAATCCAGTTAAAAAATTCAATGTTTCTCAGTTTAAAATAAAATGAAAACCTAAAATGGACGAGCTTATGAAAACCAAATAACCAAAACATATTGTTATACCTAAAAAGACCGAAGCAGCTGTCCATGGCTGCTAACATTCAGGCTCACTATTTTTATGGTGGATTTAAAACATGGTTTCCTTTATACTCTATTTAGATAAATTACTTATGCAGCTTGGCAATCTTTTTATGCTACAGACCTTCCATGGCTTATTTGTGACACTTCGTTGCTCAAATCTTCGTTTACTCGACTGAAAAAAGAATTTACTTTTAATTTTAGTTTACTAGCAGTAGCGCATTCGGAGCACAATGTCTGGTTCTCCTTCGTCCTTCATTTGATTTCTTCAACGTTCCAATGTGTCCTCTAAACTAAGTCTAAGTAACTTAGTAAAAACCAATTTTTTTGTGTCTGTTTTTGAAAATAATAAAGAATTAAAAAATCATTCACTAGAACTAGAAGCAAGCATACCTTGAAGCCATATTAGAACAAGTTTTTTATGTTGTTCTTGGGAAAGATGTTAGGCTTATCGACATTTAGATTTATATACTAGCGACGAGAAATTCTGTAGTCCTTGCCTAAAGGGGAAAACTATTCGTTGTTCTTATGAAACTTTGTCTAAGACTACACACATAAGATCTCATATGAGATATAGGTGTTGCTCCAAATGGCAGTTCCTTACACGATGAACTTCAGTCTCACTGGTTGTTTGAAAAAATATTTGCTTCATACTAATATCTGTCTTGGTGGCCTGGGTATGATAATAAATTCCCGCCACGTCCAATAATTCAAGCGCGTTGCGAAAATCAAGATGGCCGACGAGGTTGGAGAGCAGGAGGAAGACAGGCAAGCTAAACTCACCCAGTTTCCTCAAACCAGAATTCGAAACATGATGAAACAAGATCCAGATTTGCACCTTGCCAATAGGGAAGCTGTTTACATCATAACTAAAGCAACGGTATGAAATACTTTCCTTTTTTCGTAAACCATGTATATATGAATAATTCTCAGTCCACTATCGGGGATAATTTCCGTACTGGGGTGTACTTATTTATGCATGCAGTTTCATCGCGTATTTTACTATAGAAGTTAGGGTCTGGGTAAGGTTTAGTTTGTATGACTTAACAATAGTACACCCCAATACGGAAATTTTACCCCAAATGTATAATATATATTTACAGTCCTTGATTGGTCCTGTAATGCTCGCGCATTAAACACGAAAATCAGTCAGACATTTTCAAAACATGTTATGGTCCGTCCTTCATTTTAAAATTAGGAAAGGTTTCCGTACAAGGGATTTTTATAATTATGCATGCAAACTAGACTTTACCCAAACCCTAACTTCTATAGAAATATATGCCATGAAACTGCATGCATAAATAAGTTAAGTACTGTACACCTGAATAATGTTGCTAATGGGACTTGATGCTGGCATTTTAGTGTTGATCTAACAGAAGATGTTTATAAAGATGTGGAAAAAAATTATATGTCCACAAAAATGGGCCTATAATGGAGTATACATTTTGTCTTGTCATACAAAATGAAAATTTAAAATTTTAGGCATAGCTTCCTTACTGGTCCATATTTAATTATGCATGCATAATTTAGATTCTTTTTGGTTATTGGGTGGGCATGGTTTGTGCAGTTGCTTTCTGACCAAAAGAGCCCTACTTCAATTCCGGCTCTGCAGAGATTTGAATATTTGGGTGTCTTTATTTTCTGACTAAGCTAACTCAGCTTTCCCAGGATAAGTTAAAGACTACTAGTGTCACCTGGGAGCTAATCTGCAATGGATTAGTGCCCCATCCAGGGGGAGTCAAAGTTTCTCATCTGCTTAACACTACAGAAACTAGAGATAAGTGCCGGCTCCATGGGCCACCTAGCCCGTAAAGGATTTAGCTTTGGTTATTGGAAACATGTGAAATGTCAAGTATGCCCCAGTACAGAAAGGTTACCTTCTGTGGTCTGATTTGTTTCAGGAACTTTTTGTTGAACAATTTGCCAAAGAGGCATATAAATCAACAGTGCATGGAAAAAGGAAAACAATCCAGAGAAAGGATTTAGGTAACAGACAATGTTGGGTTCATGTATATATCAATCCAATTTTGATCCTGACCAGGTTTATCCCCGTAAATGGTGGTGGCTAGATTTACCCCACTTTAACAGCAATATCTTCCACTCTCCATCTCACTCGATTCATGGCATCCTTTTTCTTTTTTCTCCAAACCAACACTCTTGCTCTCCTTCTCCACTTGCATCTTCCACATCCTCTTTGGTCGTCCTCACTTCCTCTTGCTCTTCACTTCAAACTCCAATGCTTTTCTCAAAACATGCCCATCATCCCTCCTCAACATAAAATTATGCCCGTACCATTATGTGGTTTGTATTTTACTTTGCATTGCATTGGGTACAATAGTTGTCAGTAACAATAGAAAAAATTCTCTTTTGGGGTTGAATACAATTTGCTTATTAATTGACATTTTAAATGTCTATTGCCATGCTTGTATGGGTTAGATGGGTTTCTTGATTTTAATACTATTTTAGAAAACATTTGTTTTTGTGGTGAGCATTTGACGTTTTTTAGATTTTTTATTTGTTATTTAAACTTTGTGTATATTAAACTCTTGCACTTATATTACTTAAGCTCCTAATTTGATTTCCTAAAATTTAGCAGTTTTATTTATTAAATCAGTTATGAAAAGTACAGAGCCAATGATAGTATGGTTTTTCAGTCTTTTCATCTACATGATTTTTATGAATGGGACTCAATATGTTTTATGCTTGGATTTCCTTACTATTCTGCCTACTTCAGGATAAAACTGTTCTATGTCTGTACATCTTTCAGTCATGAACTCATTAGAGTTATTAACAATACTACAGTGGAACCCCAATAATTTATAATGAACCCTGATATAACGAAGTCCCCGTTATAACAAACTATGTTTTGGGCCCCAGCAAACTTACAGTAATTTGTATGGGTAAAACCCCCGATATAACGAACCCCATTATAATGAAAACCCCGGTATAAAGAACCAAATTTTGGGTCCTGAGACCACAATCTACCCCGATATAACGAAGTTCACAAAACAAGTACAAGTATTTTGACATACTGCACCGAAATTTTCCAAAGTTTTGTTTGTTCTTTGAATCAATCACATGCAGATTTTATCATTCAGAAGCATTGTCACCATTGGAAAAATGAAACTTAATATAATTGTTCAATTTAAAACGTTTTGAATATTGTTCTCGATACTGTCTCAATTTTACTGTTTCAAGTTAGTGTATGTTTTATCAAGTAATAAATCAAATAAGGATGATCTGGAACAAATATGTGTCATTGCTAATATTTTATCTGTTATCAAAAACCCGGTATAATGACGTTTTTCGTATTTTTTCAGTACCTTCGTTATATCGGGGTTTCTTTTATTATGAACCCCCATTATAATGAAGTAAGTTGTCCGGTCTCTTGACACTTCGTTATATCGGGGTTCCACTGTAGCTACGTAGTTTGAATGTAAAAAAAATGTTTGGAGTTTAATATTAAATTTTTTCTGTGCATAAAAACCCAATAGAAAAGTTTGGCTTTTGTATTTCAAAAACTCAATTAGGCCTGCATTTTTATTTGTAGGTAAATTTCAGCATGCGAAAACATAATCTAACATGTAAAATTTGTTCTCACAAAAAATGTATTCAGACTAAAATATTTCTTGCAACATGTTTTTTTTTTTTTGAATTGTAGATCTTGCTATTACTGAAAACGATGCCATGACATTTTTGGAAGGTGAGTTGTGAGTGTGAGCAAATCACTACTGCTACTTTATAACATGTTATTACTGAAATAAACAGCTATATCAAATGCTGAGAAATTAACAAAACTCTTTCTTAGCTAATCATCATCATCTTCTTCATTTAGTGCCCCTAGTTAAATTCACCTAGTTAAATTCCCACTCCTGTAGGATTGTATGTGATATGAGTTGCCACCTCTACCTTCCACCTCCAGCTCCATCGTTCTCCTTAGTACCGTATTTTGCCATGTATAAGTCAACACTGTGTAAAAGTTGACCCCCCATTTTGCAGCCAAAAAAGTGCAAGTTTTAGAGTTTCCGTGTATAAGTCGACCTCAATATTCTGCAATAT